>CM071928.1:30326010-30633324 GCA_016081115.2 Rehmannia glutinosa | reverse complement strand
GAGTTTGATGCGGCGTCGTTTTGTACTTAAATCATTATTGCGGCGTCTATCAAAGGTTGCACAAATTGACACAAGGTCTAGGCGTAGAGGATTATCATAAAGATGTGGAGATCGATGGTGAGGGCTAATATAGGGGCGATCGGGGAGGTTGCGATGGCGAGATTATCGCGAGATTGAATCCTCTATAGCGAGATGTTGTTGACTTACATCATTTTGTCGATCTTGAGGAGATGGTGCATATGGCGGTGAAAGTTGAGCGGCGGCTCAAGAGGAGGAGGGTCTCAGCGAAGCAGGCACGAGTTTTAACTCCAATGCATGGAAGTCGAACACTAACAAAAAGAGGAGACGAGTTCAAAAACAACAGAGCAAGGGGAGTGCGGCCCAGAGGCTAAACCCTTGAGTAAAATCGAACTGCTACTACTCGAGCGAGGGATATTGAATGCTTTAAGTGTCATGGACTTGTGCATATTGGTAGTCAATGTCCAAATACAATGGTGTTGGTGTTGTGTGATAATGGGGAATTGGAGTTAGAAAGTGAGGAGAGCGGATTATAGTGATATGCGGAGTTGGAGGATATGACGGAGGTAGTTGAGCGGTGAGGGGAGGCATTGTCTTTAGTGTCCCTGGAGGGTCTTGAGTATTGACCTAAGTCGGATGAGGGAGTCCAACGAGAAAATATCTTTCATACAAAGTGTTTTGTCAATGTAAAGGTGTGTAGTGTCATTATAGATGGTGGTAGTTGCACTAATGTAGCTAGCACGAAATTGAGTAGAAAAATTGGGAATTCAACGATGAAACACCCACAACCATATAAATTGCGGTGGTTGAGTGATTATGGGGAGATGTGAATCACTAAGCGGCGAAAGTGGCATTCCAAATAGGGGGATATAAGGATGAGGTGTTGTGTGATGTTGTGCGTGCAGGCAAGGCACATCTTGTTGGGTAGGTCTGGCGGTTTGATAGGAGAGTACAACATGGCGTGATTACACCAACCAGTATACTCTTTTCATAGTCAGCGTTTTGTACTTGTGCCTTTGACTCAGAAAGAATTTATGAGGATCAAATAAAATCAGAGAAAGAGAGGCAAAAGAAAAAGAGAGTTCGGCTAGTGAGAAGAAAAATCACAATAAAGAGAAAAAGGAGAGCTTGAGGGAAAACAAAGTGAGGTCTAGCTAAGGGTAGAAGTGAGGCACGAGAGATAGCCAGGGAAAAAAAGAGTAACATTAATGAGATGGCGAAAAACAAAAGGGGAGGAGCGAATGGCCCAGGTAAGAAAGCGAGGGAAAAATAAATTTAATGGCAAAAATGAGTGACCTTAGGAAAGCCACAACGAGTGGTTGTTCGATGATACTCTTGGTTTACAAGGGCACTTATTTATCTACGAGGACGATCTTAACCCGATTTGCCTAGTTCGAGTTGTCTTTGTTATGCGAATTTGAGGATGTGTTTCGGATGAAATGTCGAATGGATTACCGCCTTTATCGGGAATTGAGCACCAGATTGATTTCATCACGGGCGTCTTTACCAAATGGATCGGCGTGCGAGTCCAACCCGAAGGAGACCAAGGAATTGCGGGCGTCAAGTTGATGATTTTCTAAGTAAGAAACTCATTCGGGAGAGTATGAGTCCGTGTGTAGTTCCGGTGTTACTAGTTCCAAAGAAAGATGGGTCGTGGAGGATGTGTGTGGACTATCGGGCTATCAATAACATCACTATTAAATACCGACACCCCATACCTAGCTTGGATGATATGTTAGGCGGCTTCATGGGTGCAAGCATCTTCTCCAAGATAGATTTAAGGAAGCGAGATACCATCATATTCGGATGCGGGAAGGAGGCGAGTGGAAAGTGGCTTTTAAGACCAAACATGGTTTGTATAAGTGGTATTTATACCGTTTGGGCTAACTAATGCACCGAGCACATTTATGAGATTGATGAACCATATTTTGAGGGCTTTTATTAGGAAGTTTGTCGTGGTTTACTTCGATGATATCCTCATCTATAGTAAATCATTGTAAGAACATTTAGATCACTTGCGAGCCTTATTAGAAGTGTTAAGGAAAGAGCAACTATATGAAAATATCAAGAATTGCACATTTTGTTCGAGCAATTGATATTCTTAGGATTTATAGTGAGCTCGAGGGGAATCGGCTGTGGACGAGGAGAAAATTAAGGCTATTCAGATTGGCCTAAGCAAACATCGGCCGTCAAGTCCGTAGCTTCCATGGGCTTGCGAGTTTTTATCGGAGGTTTGTATGCGTGAATTTAGCACTATCGTAGCGTCATTGACGGAGAGCGATTAAAAAGAGTGTTGTGTTTAGTGGGGTGAAGCCCAAGACAAGTCATTCGAGTTACTTAAAGAAAGGCTAACACATGCACATTTACTAGCATTGCGGATTTCACCAAGGTTTTGAGATCGAGTGTGATGCGTCGGAGTTGGGATTGGAGCCATATTGATGTAAGAGGGGTGGCGAACGCGTTCTCTAGGGAGAAATTGAGCGGGGCGGCCTTGAACTACCCGATGTACGTTAAGGAGTTGTATGCTTTAGTCGAGCCTTAAAAGCGTGGCAGCATTATCTATGGCGAAGGAATTCATAATTCATGCGATCACGAGTCTTTAAAGTATCTCAGGGGCAGCAAAAAAGTTGAACAAGCGGAACACACGCTGGCTTGAGTTCATCAAGATGTTTTCTTACGTCGTCGGTACAAGCAATGTAAGACTAAATGTTGAGCAGACGACTATCTCGGAGGTACACTCTTATCTCTACTTTAGATGCTAAAGTTATTGGGTTTGAACATATTAAAGAGTTGTACTTGCATGATCTTGATTTTCTTTGAGTCATTTGTTGCATGCGAAAAAGGGGCGGTGGATAAATTTTATCGACATGATGGTTTTCTATTTCGAGAAGATAAATTGTGCATTCTGAATGTTCATTAATGGACTTACTAGTGAGGAAATCACATGGTGGGGGTCTTATGAGGCATTTTGGGGTAGCCAAAACCTTAGTTGTCTTGCAAGAGCATTTTTATTGGCCTATTTGTACTAGATGCGTTACTTGTAGGCAAGCTAAATCTCAAGTTCAAAACCGGGGTCTTTACACGCCTTACCTATACCGACAACACCTTAGGTTGATATTTCTATTGACTTTGTTTTAGGACTTTCGAGAACTAAACATGGGTCATATTCTATATTTGTTGTCGTAGATCGTTTTTCAAAGATGGCACATTTTATTCATTGTCATAAAGCGATAATGCATCTTTGATTTGACTTGTTCTTTAGAGAAGTTGTGAGATTGCATGGTATGCTTAGGACCATTGTTTCGGATAGGGATGCTAAGTTCTTAAGTTACTTTTAGAAGACTTTGTGGGGAAAAGCGGGAACTAAATTGTTATTTTCTACTCGTGTCATCCCCAAACATACGGTCAAACCAAATGAAGTAGTAAATAAAACTTTGTCCATATTGTTAAGGGTTATCTCTAAAAAGAATATTAAAAACGTGGGAAGAGTGTTTCTTGCATGTTGAGTTTGCTTATAATCATGATGTTCATTCTGCGATCGAAGTTTTCACCATTTGAACTTGTTTATGGTTTTAATCCGCTAACCTCATTGGATTTATCACTTTTACCTGTTTTTAAGCATGTTAACTTAGATGGGCGGAAGAAAGTTGATTTTGTGAAACATCTACATGAGAAAGCAAGGCTCAATATCGAGCGAATGAGGAAGCGTTACACAGCGCGTAGGCTAACAAGCATCGTAAGAAGATGGTGTTTGGTGGGTGATTGGATTTATGTACATATGCACCCCGAACAATTCGGCCCAAATGAAAGTCAAATTGCGGCCTCGAGGAGATGGCCAATTTCAAGTGTTTGAGTGATCAATGATAATGCTTACAAGATTGACTTGTCGGCGAGTATGGGATTAGTGTTTCTTTTAATGTTGTCGATCTTAGTCAATTTGATGCAAATTCGGATTTGAGGACAAATCCTTTTCAAGAGGAGGGGAATGATGAGAATCCATGGATGAAAGACCTAAGAATAACTTGATGCGGTTGGTCCGGTGAGGAGGGCTCGGCAAGAAAGTTCAAGGAAGCACTCAATGGGTTGATTCAAGTCATTCAAAAGGAGACCAAAAAGTGTGTTGCCAATGGAGGAAGATGTTCGGGTGGTCGGTTGATTCGGCGTCATCAACGTGCAAGAGCCCACCTCGATCGAGCAATTGAAGGATGCCATGAATACAAGTCATTTTGATGTTTGGAGGCCAAATAAACCATTAAGGCCACGTCTTAAGTTGTTATTTTGAGTTTGGGACAAGCGAGGGGTCAAATTCGAAAGCAAAATCGAAGGGTGTTCGACTTGGCCTTGACGGGCAGCTTTGTGCGCCATAGCACGCCCCGTGCGTCGTTGTGAAAAATGAGTGTGTTTGACTTGACTTACGGGCAGCCTGCCAGCGTAAGCGCACGATCAAATGCGTCCGTCGTGAGTTTCGCCTCCATTTTGGGCTTGTTAAGTTTTTATTTCCTTTTCAATTGTTAAGTTATTTCTAGTACGGTTAGGGTTTTGGATCCGATATAAGGGTGAACACTTATTCTTTTTCATTAGTTAGCAATTGAATTCAAATTTTACTCTCAAATTGAGTGTTTTTTCGAAGACGGCCCAGGCCCACGACGTCACACATAGTCGCATTAGGCGCTTTAGAGGCGCACTTTGCACTTCACACGTCACGCATCGTCGCGAGGAGCTTTGAGGAGCCTTAAAGTTTTGACAAATCGAACCATGGTTTAGTCCATGGCTCGGTGGCGTGGTGTGGCGGCTCAGGTGGCGTGTGACTTGGCAAAAGTCGTCCGGATGGTGACACGTGCACGTGGTGGCGATGATATTTGGATGCTGTTATTGGACCACGATTGTTGTGTGCGAAGTGCGTAGTAAAGGTTGTGTACCTTCGGAAGATATGCGTCCGGACCATCGAGTTGTGCTGTTGATCGAAGCCGCACGATCCACGATCGATCGATCCGGACCAATGGATGCACCTATTCTTCTAAGCGGTCATCGAACTCTATATAAACAGGACCCCATGAATCTATTTTGTACATCGAACATACAAAAATTTGCATACTTCGACATATTGAGTGCATCTATTTTTCCGCATTTGAAATTTAGAAATACGTTAAGTTATTTGTAAGTTCGGCTTTTGCAAGTCCGCTAAGCGAACTTGAAAGTCATTGTATCTTAGAGATGATTGCCTAGAACCGTTAGCACTTTTGTAAGGGAAATTTCGTCTTGCGGATAGAGAATCTAATTCTCACCTCGACTTAAATATTATGTCTGTTATTCTTTCCATTTTTCCGGAAAACCAAACAAACAAACAACACGATTTGCTATGAAAACCAATTAGTCGAAACATAATCCGCAAACTTTTGGTACAATGCCCGTGGAGCCTACAAGAAAAACACTAATAGACATCGGTTTTTAACCGACATCTAATGCGAGGAAAAAACCGATGTTGAAACCTCTTTTGTTAAGGGGGTTTCGACATCGGTTTAACGGTGTCAATAAGTGAAACATCGGTGAAAAAACGGTGTTTATTAGAAAAATAAGCGATGTTAAAGCCCTTTGTTGTTAAAGTGCGTACTATTTAACAACGGTTTTTCACCGGCGTCGTTTCGTATAACATCAATTGTTAACATCGGTGTTTAACCGATGTGGATTCTTGAAACCACAACAGGTTATAAGTGTTGTTGTTTTTGTTTAGTTATTTACGAAAGGACCTCGGTTCCAAAACCGATGTCTATATTAGAATAACCGTTGTTATTACCCTTTAAGACATCACTTTATAACCGATGTTTGTTTTCTAAACTGATTTCATCTTGCTCAACATTATTTTGTTATTCACCCCTCTAATTAACGACAATAGTACCACTATTCACCAATCTAAATCAACCAACAATTAATTACAATTGAATTTAACTATAACTTTTGCATTAAGCCAATCATTCAAAATGTGCACAACGAGTATATATAAAGGTCAAAATGTGTCAACTTACAATGCAAATCATTACTAGTAAAGTTTTTAAACAAAATTCAACGAGTGCTAGTGCTTGTGTATCATCCGAGTTTAGCCAAACCATACAACGATCCATTTTACATGGTGATTGAAGAGCACGACTACCAATTTCTTTTCAAAACTTTCCATCTTTTGAGACTGTTTGACATAAAATGGAGCAGACATAGAAACATCCTTCGACCCTCACGGTAATACAACTGAAATTGGAGAATCCATGTGATATTTAGTAACAAATATGAAATCTCCAAGTATAAAAGGAAAACATTGAAAACTGGATACAGTTGAGGTGGTTCAAAAAGGTGACTAATGGAAAATTGGATACAGTAGATCAAAGTAGTATTAAAGCTAGTAGATCAAAATAGAGCAAAGTGGATGAACAAAATAACAAAAGAAAACAAGAAAATAGAATCAAAGCTCCGAATACAGCAAGGAAGATAGTTATTCAGATATTAAACAAAATTCTTCATATAATTTTGGTCGTAACTGCTGAGTGATTATTAATATAATCATTTTCTCATTGATTAAATAAAAAAACTGCAACTTGCTATTACTATTAAGCCTTGATCACTTTTAAATTAAAATTCCCCTATTGGGGCCAGCTGTGTTTGATGCTTTTGGCCATTTCAATACCCATTTATTAATTATCATTTCATACACTTGACTTATTTTCACATCTCTGGGAAGCCACCCTTCTTTATACCAATAGACTAGCTAACAATGTTCAGCAATTGAGAGGAAAACAATAATTTCAGTAACAAGTGCTTTTGCTAAAGAGTTGTCTAATTTATTGAAATTTGTGAGGTCCGAGAGGCATCATATAATTAGAAGACAGTGTGATTGAATCCCACACACTAGAAAACAAACAAAGCCCACATTTTAAGCCTAAAATCCAAATGCATCAACTTCCACATAGGTATGCTTGCCACTTCTCATTAGACTACTATAAAAGAGATTTTCCACAGATTTAAAAGAGGGACTTTTGATAATTGCACATGGGAACAGGCTACAGCAATACTTGAACATTTGATAGTCTTCCTGAAAAGAAATAATTGGAACCCATTTGCCCCATGGTTAGGATCTTGTGAAAATAATAATTACTGCAGCCATTATCTTCAACAAGTAATTCAATCAATCAAGACAAGTGCAAAATACCTTAAATCATTGTATATAATTTCCTCAAATATCTCATTATAACTATTACTAGCTCTAAAGTCAAAATTGAATACCTTTTATACTCAAACACGTGATCTTGTATGCATTGCGCCCATTCCAAATGCGATTCGTCAATTTGTGCTCGAGTGTACTCACCTTTTTCTGAACTATGAACACATAGATTATGTTAGTAAAAACCAATGACATAATTCCAAACTGGCGCCCGCCCTACTATTTGAAATATGCAAATAGGAAACTATATATATTATTATTGATCGCAGCGGAGCTTTGTTAGTGTTGATGAGAGGAAATATATTTCATCAAACTGTAGGTATTACTTAAAGCAAAGAATCATTTGCCTTTTTTGAGAAGGAGAAATAGTAGGATATTTGGAGCAAACTGTAACCTTGTAGCATAAACTGTGCATTTAATGACAGCAAGCAATATCAAAGACATACCAGTTTAACTTCATAAAATTTTCAGCTACAAGATATACAAGGCAACTGCGGCATTTTTTTTATTGGGCACATGCAAAATTTCACAGCCTAGCAGCAGACCCTAACTCCATTACAGTTACAAGGCAACTGCAACAGTTTCGCACTGCCGCGTCAAATGACACTCACTAATAGTTACTCATTATGGTGTACTAGCTTGGCATTAAAACATTATCTCCTAATTCAAAACTACACGAGCAAAAAACAAGCCACGAACAATTCAACAACAAGCTAACGAGTCATTAGCTAAACGACAAAGAAGCAAACCGAAAAAATAAAAAAAGAAAGAAAAAGAAGAAAAAATGAAAACCAACATACTTCTCACAAACAAATAGAAGAAAAGAAAATCCAACATACTTCTCACACTATTTTGTGTAAAATTCACAGACATAAACACAACTCTCAGGAAAACTAGTACTTATTTACTTTCTACTATTTTCATTTATGTTCGAAAAATGAAAGACTAGTAAGATTGAAAGATATGTGGAGCTCTTGTGTAAATCGTGGATATTTCCCACCTTGATGTATTCTTTCTCTTATTAATAGAATTGATCTTACTCATACACACACACACACACACACACACACATATATATATATATATATATAGAGAGAGAGAGAGAGAGACAGAGAGACAGAGAGAGAGAGAGAAGGCTAATAAGTTTGCTTGGAAAAAAATTCGGCTGGATCAGAAACAAAAAGTTCAATAATGAGATTGCTTAGAGACCAAAAGCATGCATTAGGTCAAGAGTCCTCAGCATAGCAGAATAAAGCACAAATCGAATGAAAGGTGGGTACTCTAATTGGTCCTTAGACAATGTTATTATGTCGAGCCAAGAACTGTCATTAGGACCAATGACCACCACATTTAAGTACTCCCAAGTCCCAAGATGCCTATCCCAGCAGACGCACATGAGATTCTTCAATAGACAAATATCACCTGTTTCATTTATAAGTGTGTGCTTAAATCATGTCCTTGTGACATTTACAGGTGATATGACATTAAGACCATTTTAATTAATCTGTATCAGAAATATGTTGAAATGTTCATTTACACATGCTGGTGGACTCATCATCATTCAAATAATCAATTTTAAACAAATCCAACTGTTGTCATGCAAGTTCTGCGGTTTTAAAACAATCATTTTCCTAGACAATAGACATCCAACAAATCCAACGGCTATCTTACGAATTTTGCAATCGAACCAACTATTATATGTTATTGTCTGAACAATTGACATCCAACCTTATGATTAAAAGAAAACTCTCCAAAGTATGTTTGCCTATATCGAACACTTTACATGTTAACATAATCGTATATCACAAATAAACAGGAAACTGAAAAAAGTACATACCAACCCATTCATGAGTACTTGCCACAAATTTATCATCATGTTACACCAGACAATGAAAATATATCCATGGGAATGCTTCGAGGCTGCGAACAAAACAAAAGATTGGGACATAGAAAAGTTTGGTAGCATTATCATCAAAATTTCAGAACGCTATACTTTACAACACAACAAGAGACAAAGAGAGAGATGTCCGCTGTTTCTTAGCTGAAAATGAATAAAAAATACACAAATTAGGTCGAAGTATGAATAAAAAATGAAAATGAATACAAACTCTCACAAATTGTTTACAACTTACATAGCATCCTTATAATGACAAATTTAATTCATTGTATTGCAACAAACACCGATTGGATTCATTCAGGAGGTGTCAATTGTCATACATAATTTACCACTTCCTTTTGACCTTCACTGACCACACCCCTCCCACAATTGAGAAAAAGGAAAAACTACATGATTTATTTACATTAACAGATCCTAGAAATAAATTAAGCGATAATTACAGAAAAAATTAAGTGAACGGTATGTTTGTATAGACTGCTTGTTCTTACTACTCTATTCAAATGCAGTGATAGTAAACATGGTTCACCACTTAATATGTTGACCATGTCTGATATATTGTTTAATTTTAAAAAATGTATGCACAAATTTCGTTCAAGATGCAATTTTTTTGGTTCTTTAATGAAGTAACTAAGGCAAAACACCTAATGCTAATTATGATCAAAATGCAATATTACCTCACATAATTGAGCAACCACTACTGTGTCTTTTCTTCCGTGCAGCCATTTCCTTCCTCCGAGGGGGTTGAAGCACAACCTTAATTGCAGTATCGAAAACAGCTTTCACATTCTGCCAAATAATTCATTAAAATTAGCTTCTCATAAAAAACCTCACAATCGATCTCTCCAGATAATAATAATAAGAATAAATAGCCTCGAAGGTACCCCCACCTGTTGAGTCTTTGAGCTAAATTTGATATAAGTTGCTGCACCAATTTGTTTCCTCAGCTCCTCTCCCTACAAATTTGAACCGAACTTAGTCAATAACACAAATCAAATTAAAATGCTTGATACAAGAATTGGAAGAATAAAAAAGAATGAAAGAAAATACGCACTTGGGCAGTTGTAATGATGTTAGATCCCATATGATCAGTTAGATATCCCCTGTCTCCCCGAAGATCTATAGCAGAAAGCCAAGGAACAAGTTTAAGGCCAATTATATCAGGCAACTATCCTTCTGACAGCCATGTTATCGATACATTGTAATTAGATCACTTGATGCCATACCTAATTTTGTTCCAACAAGAACAATTGGAACGTTGGGAGCAAACCGATGAAGTTCAGGTATCCACTGAAATGAGAATCCAATTTGTGTTATGAAATCTTTCAATCCAATGTTTCGAAAAGAACTCGAAAGATAAAATGGGGCCACACTTCATATTGTACGAAGAAATAAATTAGGGGATAATTAGAAAAAAAAAATCATGTGTTCGCAAGTAGACATCATTATCTCCATGATAACAAAAAGTAAACTATCCTAGAAACAACTTGATAGTGCCTTTATCCTGTGTCCTGCAAGCACACTGAAAAGAAATAGCCCAATAACAGCAAAAACAAGAAGCAGCAATATCCTAATAAACGAAAAGTATTTGATTATAAGATGCCTGACAGCAATAGTCGCATCCTTGCAAAAATTGATGATCATTATGAACACACACCCCCAACTGTTACCACCAAACATCTTTTGCACCACATTATTCATTCAATAATACAACCATATGTAAGAAGCTCCAACTGCAGCAGTCAACACCAAATAACCTTAGCTAATCAATTTGGTTCAAAGTTTGTTCATAACCCTAGGTTGCTTACCATAACCAGATTTTTGCACTTTCTAGCAAAATCAATAACTTAGTATCTGAAAGCAATCAGGAATTCCACTGTCAAAAAAAAAGATTGACCAATAAATTTGCAAATAAGAAGAAATTTCAAATTCTCATGGGAGTTGGTTTTTCGGTCTTGTTACTGGCAACAAGGCAAATTGTAAGTGTCGTGATATTTAGTAGCTGTTTGCATTTTTGTCAAAGATTTTTCATTTTTTTTATGGTTTAAATTTCAACAAGGCAAATTCTAAGTGTCTTGATATTTAGTAGCATCAGTTGTTTTATCAACCATTCAAGTAGTCTGCCTTAAATCCAAAATCTCAGGAATTAAATCGGTAAGAAATGTCCGTTTCCCCTAATAATTTTTTCGGGTTAATCACAAAACCTACACCAAAAATTTAGTCTAATTGCAAAAAAATAAAAATTGGGGGCTTGGTTTTGACGTACCAAGGGGCGCAGCTGAGGTGATGCGGTGGTGGTGGAAGAACCACAGCTTTGGACGCAACAAAGAATCGGCGATCGAGAACTCCTCTCGCAACATACCAGCCAAAATAAAAATCTCGAGAACTCCTCTCGCAACCGAGAAATATTATATTGAGAGAATTTCGATTTCAACTGCGCTCAAGGATTCATGTTTCGACCCCTGAATTGATGGTACGGGGTTTCGTGCGGGGTTTATCCAAGTAGGTTCAACAAATTTTTTATTATGTGTATAGTTAGAGATAAGTTGGGTTTAATTTTGTTAAAAAGGATGCGAGAAAAATGTGTTATAGAGAAATTAGGAAAAAAATACAAAAACGTTTGCATTTTATTTAAAAAACACAAATTTAAATATTCAACGTCGGTTAAGGAACCCGTTGTTTATAATTTGATGTTAAACCAACATTATACATCGTTACCAAGAAACCGTCGACAAGCCTGATGTCTATTAGAGTAATTTTCCGCTATAGACATTGGTGTCAAAACTTCGATGTCTATTATTGGAAAAATGAGATAATACACATCGGTTTTGCCAAAACCCATTGTCGAAACATATTAGACAACAGGAAAATTAAAACAACGATGTCATTTTGGTGATGTCTATTCGCATTTTTCTTGTATAGGTACTTTTTGAGCAAACATACATAATCGGGATGAGAGAGTCCACTGAATCCCATCGGTGATGCATATAAACGATCTCATGTAGATTCTCACGCAAAAAATCAATTTCAACATCCGGTGATGGATAGACCATAATTTAGATAAGCGCAATACTACGCTCAAATGCGAATAGTAGCGAGCTTAACCACGGGTGAAAGTTTCATCACAATCCACTCCAACTTTGTTGAGATTTTCCATCACCTATAAAGACGGGCTTTGTGCCGCTCAAAAGAATCGTCAGATTTATGTTTATGACGAAAAATCCATAAAGACCGAATAATGTTAACATCAACAGGCGTGGTACCAACTCCCACGTCTTATTTTTAATAAGAGCATTCTGATCATCTAACATAGCCTCTTTCAATTTGGGTCACACAAAGCCACTTTTGGGTTACGAGGAATAGGAGAAGGAGAATGGCAAAGTGTGCAGATTTAGAGGGCGTTTGGGCTTGAAGATCCCGTGTTGGGCTCGAGTAGCCATGGAGTGAGTTGGATGCATATGATGAGTAGTGTGGGCCAATGGACTATGGGTGGTACGTGAGGTGGACTTGAAGATGAAGTGGGTCGGTTTGGTGAATTATGTGCCACATGAGGTGGACTTGAGAGGGGAAAATTCTTTGGACCGGGAAGGTGGGTTGGGAAAGTGAGCGGATCTGCTAGCTTGTGGGGGGCGGGTCATTTCTTGGCGGGGCTCATTTGAGTAGTGGGGTTGGTCCTTAAGTTGGGAGATCTAGAAACAAAGGTTGAGGAGGTGATTGAGGAGCCACGTGAGGTGGACTTTGAGGAGGAGGGGCTCCTGTGTTTGGGCTTGTTGTGGTTGGACTAGAGTGACAAAATTTGGAATCGAAGAATTGAAATGAGGAGCGGTTCCAAATCTAGAAAACCATATATGGTAGGGGTGGGAGAATGTATTGAAGGGAATGGAAATGTCGACTCGTCAAAAATAACATGCCGATATATTATAATTTTTCCAGTTGAAAGATCATAACATTTGTAGCCCCTATGATGTGGAGGATAACCCAAGAAGACACACGACATAGATCGTGATTGAAGCCTTATTGACTTTAGTAGAAGGATGCAAATGAAAACATAAACACCACAAGACACGAAGATGAGAATAAGATAGATCATTTTGGTAAAGAATTTGTGTGGTGATTTATTTTTTAAAAGCTTGCTTGGTAAAATATTAAGTAAGTATGTTGCCATTTTTAGAGCATGATGCCAAAAGGATGGGGGCATGGATGAATTAGCAATGAGGGTTCTAATTAAGTTATTTATTGAACGGATTTTATGCTCGACTTTTCCATTCCGTGGTGAGGTATGTGGACAAGAGAAGCGGAATGCCATTCCATTTTTGAACAAAATAACTTAATGAGTCATTATCATATTCCCTCCCATTATCACATTGAAAACATTTGATAGTGCGCTCGAATTGTGTTTGGATGAAGGCACTAAATTGCAGGAAAGTGGAGTACTTGTGATTTAGCACCTAGAGGAAATGTCCACAAGAAATTAGTGAAATCATCCAAAAACAAAATATAATATTTGTGACTGTAGAGAACTTAAGATAGGCGAAGTCCATAAGAACACTATGACAAATATCAAATGGCAAGCAAGTACGAGACACGAAATTATAGAATGGCAATTTAACATGTTTACCAAAAACATAAGACTGACAAACTGAAGAAAATGATGTCTTATTACAATCAATAAGCTTGTATTTTTTAGAGAATTCAAAGCTAGAGATCTAGGATGACCCATACGATTATGCCTCAAAACAGGAGATATAGCGGCAAATGTGGAAGGCTGGATGGCTTGTTTTTTGGATGAAGTCGGTGGTGAGTGGATAAAGATCGCCCATGCTATTATATCTCATTAGATGCATCCCCGTCTGAAGGTCCTTCACAGAAAATCCAAGAGGATCAAACTCAACAGAAACATTATTGTCAACAGTAAAACGATGAGCAGACACTAAGTTTTTGATGAGGTTTGGAGCATGAAGAACATTATTTAAATGTAAGGGAGGATGGGGGGGAAACGACGTTTGTCCATAACCACGGATCGGAATTTCTTGACCACTACCAACGATAATATTATGAGTAATGCTCATATTAAAATAAGGTGAGAGTGTACCTCCATTTGTGGTCATGTGAGACGCCGTTTTGGTGTCCATGTACCAATTCTCGTCCTGGTTGGCTAAGAGTCATTGTGTGCATAGCAGCCTCAATGTTTGTCGAAGCGTAGGTGGAAGAAGCGCCTTGAACATTGTAAGCTGTGGGACGCGAACCAAGGATCCTGGGTTGACGAGGGGCCATACCACGACTACACTGCGTCGGATATGGGCAGGGAAAAACTGCCCAAGGCTGCCACTGTGGACCCCACTACCATGGGCCCCCACTGCTGAGGTGGTTGCTTTGGTGGCCACCGGTAGTGGGGTGCCCTTCTTTGTCCATCCGCCACAAAGGTTTTGTCGCCGCCTCTTCCCTTACCACGACCACCTTTGACGCCTTTTTGTTATTTTTGCAATTTTTTTATTAGTATAATATTTATTATTATTGTTTCCAGAGGATGAATTATATGAGTTGCCAGAATATTCATCACTCACGGTGGTCGCAAGGGCCGTGGCGGCTTGAGATGCGACTGCTGTTCGCCAAAAATATTTGGATCTTACAACTGCAAGTGTACAGTGTAGTTTATAGAATAATGGCAAGCAAGGTCGTATTCTCGAGAGATTAATATGTGAAAAACTTAGGCTATAATAACATCACATTCCAATTTTATTGAAGCGACCGAATATCAAGTTTGTAATAAAAATCAAAAATAACAATAAAAATAAATAAATTCGTGAACCCAACAAGTATTTTCAACAACTACATGAGCAACCTTGGACACATAATCTCAACATGTTTCTTCAATATTAAATCCAACTAAAATTTCAATAACCAATTCATGCGTTTCTATGGGTTCAATTCCTAAAATAATTTATTCCCCCTCCCAGGTAGCACATAAACAGTAGATTAATAATAATTGAGGTCTCCCGATCCATCACAACTATTATTAACTCCTACAAGATCTTTGAATTGAAATACTCTCCACAAACATAAGCAGTCTCCCGATACATTACCCTGTTTATGTCTGAATTCGATTTTCGTCTCGTTAGAACTCACCTCCCGGTTTATGGACTAACAACTATGACATGCAAATTATTGATCAGATAATCGACAATTATAAATAAGCACTCGAATTCATAAAATAGAACACATGAATCAATTAAAAAAGCAATTGATCAAGATTTAACATGAATCCACAGTTTTGATTATGCCCCTAAGATCTGAAATATTACCCAAACATTGATAACAAATTCATAGACAAATTCGAAATCAACATTATGACATCATTTAAGCACATAAGAGATCTAGACATAGAAAGAAAACCCTTCTTGTCGGGATGTATTCCTCCTAAGCCTTCAAAGCTCTTGTGCTCCCATAGATGCGAAAGGCCTTGTGGTGTTCTTCGCGACCTAGCCCTCCTCTCCCAGAAGACTTTGGATCTTTTGTTCCTGCGTAATTTGATGTGTTGTATGTGGTATGAATGGATGTATGAATTTTCATGCAACCCTTGGTCCCTTTATATAGGTGCGTGGAGAGATCACTTGTAGAGTCCTGGTAGGATTAGGAGGCCAATTCAGCCACGGACAAGTCGCACAACCGTGTCAACCCACACGGTCGGGTTGTGTGATCGGAATTTGCTTCAGGGTCTTCACAAAAGTTGTAGCCCTTTCTCCTCTCTTTTCATAGCCACCCGAATCACCTCAATATCAAGTTTGTAGAGAAAGGTATGGCCAAAATTCTAAACCCCGATCTTTGGAAACTATTAGCGCATTTTGACGTTTTTAAGGAAATTCTCTTTTGTTCGACCGTCCATGCTTATTTCCTTCATATTTTTGCTCGTACATTATCTTTTGATATATCATTTGAAACATGTTATCACCTTTTGCCCAATTTAGCTCTATATTCGCAAAATTCACAAGAGTCTGTGATATCACGCCCAACATAGGAAACCAAGTAAAACACACTAAATATACATGAAAATGCATCAATTATATATCAAAATACGCCATTAAATGCCCATATATATTACACGTATCAAAATCCCCCAAACTTAAAGCATTGCTCGTCCTCGAGCAAATTAAGAAAAATAATCTCAAAGGGTACAAAGAACACACAAGAACACTATAAACATTCAATCTCATTTGACTTCATATTCAAGTAAACCATGCAATTCATTATCAAGAAATCATCATTCATAAGCTCGGCACAATTAATACTCTCTCAGGTACTTGACATCGCGACTCACAAGTAGGAAGTGTATCACTCGACTCTCAAAATATAGGTAAGTGTTTACGCTCAAAATCAATTCAGTGAAAGTAGAACTATCATAGGCTTGCAAATGGTCTTAACATCTCTACCACTTTTGTATGCACAACTTAAGAATCAAAAAGGACTTTTATTAGGTTATGTAGGCTCTTCTTTGGTAAGGGTAAAAATTTGGATTAAGTGACTTGACTTGAGCAAATAGAATTTAAGCATACAGAAACCCCATTTCATCTAAAAATCATTCTCAAGATATTTTTCTTTTTCGACTCAACTCCACCCTTTTTCTCTTTTTTTCATTCTTAGGCCTTTTTGCTTATTTTCTTTTTCTAGCCTCAATCTCTCAATTTTCAGAATTTTTCTTTTCTTTTCTCTCATTTGCTCGATTTTCTCTCTTTTCTTTTTTTCCAGAGATTTTTCTTTCTTTTTCGAGCTTCATTCTTCTTCATTCACCTAGAGCATCGCTCATCCTCTTTCTTTTGCCAACTTCCTCTCTTTTTCATAAATTTTCACCACATCTCCCCCAAACTTGTTCATTTTCTATAAACTCAAGAAATTTCGAGGATAAAATTTTTTTCAATTTTAAAGATCAATGTGGCTAACAATAAAAGGTTTTGGTTCAAAATTGGCTAACTAGGGAATCTTGAGTTCATAGGTAGGCTTTTTAAGCTAAGTAAGCTAAAACAAAGATGGCCTTAAATCATTTTCAAAAATTGCATACACACATGGCTTCAATGAAGATACGAGCAAGTTCTAGAGTTCTATCAATCATGAATGACACACTCAAGAAAAATTGCATACACACATTGCATGTATTTTGCGCGAAAATAACGATGTTTGTTGCACTTTTGTGGAAAATCAGACCATTGCGATAAAGGACCATCAAGAATCGGCGAATACGCAAAATTTGGAGAACCGAGAAGAGATCGATTTAACCGGGAGATATGGCCACGCACGGGTAGCTGTGCGCATAGGCACGACTCATGCGTGTGCGGGGATCGGGGGTGGATGTTCGCTTTGATGCACGGGCTGGTCGTGCGTAAAGCGCCAGCCCAGCGTGTTCCGATCAAGAGAAAAAAATGAGCTACTGACTTGACAACGGGCTGGTCGTGCGTAAGCGCACGCCCGCGGCCGTCTGTCGCGGAATTGACAGATTTTAAGTCGTATTTACTTAGGTTTGGCCCAAAGGGATTATCAATAGAGAGGAGGCGGACCCAAACAAAAACACACTTACTTTTACCCTAGAAAGCACGAGAAAAGAGCACCCTTACGCCGAGGAGGAATCGAGAGAAAGATCGAGGTCGCATTCACGCTGAGGATTGAAGATTGATCGAGGGGATCATCGATATCCCCGAGTTTTCTTACTCCATTCTATTTTCATTTTCATCTAGTTCGATATGAATATGGACAATTTGTCTATGAGTTGTTTATACCCCATGTCCGGCTAAACACCTTGTGATTCCGGAGTTTGAGATTAGGTTAATTGACTCTTGTTTGATGTTTAATTTGAATTGAAGCTATTATTTGAACCCTATTCGTGTACTTTGTTTTATTCTTGTTTTATCATATGTCCAATGGTTTAACATGCTTGATGCATTGATTCATAATTCGAGAGATGAGTTTCAATGCTAGATCTTGAGTGCTTGACACGAATATTTTGCATGATTGAGAAGTCTGTGAGTATTTGTGAAGATAATTGATTTTTTTATACTTTTGGGAGTTGTTTATCTTATGTTGAGTAGATATGCTAGCATAGATAATTCAACCAACGTTTTTATTGTGTCTCGAGAGAGGACAAATTAGTTTTGTGATCATCTTATAGGGAAGATAGATAATAACTTTGGTTTTGATTAATCGGATAACAAGAGGGAGATTAATCAAAACCATAACCCTGGAATCCATTCATCTACTTGATCTTTTCAACCGTAGCTTTTGCTTTGTTCATATTATGATAAAATATTGTCTTAGTTTTATAAAACAACAATCACCTTTCGATCATCTAAATAAAAATAATAATATTACAATCTCAATACTTAGTGCATCGATTTATTAGTCTCTCGTGGGATCGATCTTGCTTACCCTATCTATTAACTAAATCGTTCACTTGCGGTGAAGCTAAAAATAAGGCGAACATATTGATTGCGAACGACATGGCAATCAATGTTAAGGTGCTTAGTGCGCTCATGAAATACGTGGTTCGTTGTGATGTGTAGGAAGCTCTGTTATCACACTCAATGGAATAGGCAATGTGATAGGAATATGCAACTCCTTACTCGGATTAAAATGACCATTGCAATTCACACACCGTAGCGGCAATGGAACGGTATTCAACTTCGAGAGGATGATTTGGAGACGACTTTCCGCTTCTTAGTCTTCCAAGAGATAAGGGCCTCCCAAAAATATACAATAACCTCGTGAGCGACTTCCGAGTAACCAAACAAGTGCCCCAATCCGGATCGCAATAAGCATCAAAATGAAGCAATGAAATGGGGTAGAAGAGTCCCAATGAAACAAGACCCTTCAAGTGTTTTAACAAATGGATATCAAAGATCCAGTGGGGTGAGTAGAGCGTTAACGTATTGACTTAGTGTTGAACACCAAAAGAGATATCATGTCGAGAAAGATTCAAGTAAAGAAAACGACCAACCGGGCGCCTATATGGTGCAACATCAGTCAAGAGCACACTTTCTTGAGTGAAATGTTAAATTCACGGGGAAAAGGGGTGGAGGTAAGGCTTACACCCCATCAAACCAAAGATCATCCAACAAATCCAAGATGTATCTCTCTCGACAAAGATGAGTGCCTTTGTCATTTCTCAACAATTCCAATCCCGAGAAAATATTTAGCACTCCTAAATCCTTGATAGTAAATAAGCTATATATGTAATCCTTAAGATCTTGAATAAGAAATTCGAAGTCCCCTGTTATCAAGATATCATCAACATAGATTAAGAGAGCCAGGAAGGTGTTTGTGTCTTTCTTCACAAACAAACAATTATCGAGTGATGGATTGCACAAAACCAAAAGCAACTAGTTTGTCGAAAATTCCAAATTCCATTGTCTTGAAGCTTGCTTCTCTACCAAATTCCATAAGCATCTCTACTAGTTTGAGTAGAGATGCTAGCATAGATAATTCAACCAACGTTTTTATTGTGTCTCGAGAGAGAGAGGACAAATTACTTTTGTGATCATCTTATAGGGAAGATAGATAATAACTTTGGTTTTGATTAATCCGAGATAACAAGAGAGGAGATTAATCAAACCATAACCCTGGAATCCATTCATCTACTTGATCTTTTCAACCGTAGCTTTTGCTTTGTTCTTATTATGATAAAATATTGTCTTAGTTTTATAAAACAACAATCACCTTTCGATCATCTAAATAAAAATAATAATATTACAATCTCAATACTTAGTGCATCGATTTATTAGTCTCGTGGGATCGATCTTGCTTACCCTATCTATTAACTACGCCGTTCACTTGCGGTGAAGCTAAAAATAAAGCGAACATATTGATTGCGGACGACATGGCAATCAATGTTAAGGTGCTTAGTGCGCTCATGAAATACGTGGTTCGTTGTGATGTGTAGGAAGATCTATTATCACACTCAATGGAATAGGCAATGTGATAGGAATATGCAACTCCTTACTCATTAAAATGACCATTGCAATTCACACACCGTAGCAGCAGCCATGGAACGGTATTCAACTTTGGAGGATGATTTGGAGACAGTCTTTCTTAGTCTTCCAAGAGATAAGGGGCCTCCCAAAAATATACAATAACCTCGTGAGCGACTTCCGAGTAACCAAAAAAGTGCCCCAATCCGGATCGCAATAAGCATCAAAATGAAGCAATGAACACGGAGTAGAAGAGTCCCAATGAAACAAGACCCTTCAAGTATTTTAACAAATGGATATCGACATCCCGGTGGGATGAGTAGGAGCGTTAACGTAGTGACTTAGCTATTGAACACCAAAAGAGATATCATGTCGAGAAAGATTCAAGTAGAGAAGACGACCAACCGGGCGCCTATATGGTGCAACATCGTCAAGAGCACACTTTCTTGGTGAAATGTTAAATTCTGGGAAAAGGGGTGGAGGTAGGCTTACACCCCATCAAACCAAAGATCATCCAACAAATCCATGATGTATTTCCTCGACAAAGATGAGTGCCTTTGTCATTTCTCAACAATTCCAATCCAGAAAATATTTAGCAGCTCCTAAATCCTTGATAGTAAATAAGCTATATAAGTAATCCTTAAGATCTTGAATAAGAAATTAAGAAGTCCCTGTTATCAAGATATCATCAACATAGATTAAGAGAGCAGGAAGGTGTTTGTGTCTTTCTTCACAAACAAACAATTATCGTTGATGGATTGCACAAAACCATAAGCAACTAGTTTGTCGAAAATTCCAAATTCCATTGTCTTGAAGCTTGCTTCTCTACAAATTCCATAAGCATCTCTACTAGTTTGAGTAGAGATGCTAGCATAGATAATTCAACCAACGTTTTTATTGTGTCTCAGAGAGAGAGGACAAATTACTTTTGTGATCATCTTATAGGGAAGATAGATAATAACTTTGGTTTTGATTAATCGGATAACAAAGAGGAAGATTAATCGAAACCATAACCCTGGAATCCATTCATCTACTTGATCTTTTCAACCGTAGCTTTTGCTTTGTTCTTTTTATGATAAAATATTGTCTTAGTTTTATAAAACAACAATCACCTTTCGATCATCTAAATAAAAATAATAATATTACAATCTCAATACTTAGTGCATCGATTTATTAGTCTCGTGGGATCGATCTTGCTTACCCTATCTATTAACTACGCCGTTCACTTGCGGTGAAGCTAAAAAAAAGGCGAACATATTGATTGCGGGGCGACATGGCAATCAATGTTAAGGTGCTTAGTGCGCTCATGAAATGCGTGGTTCGTTGTGATGTGTAGGGAAGCTCTGTTATCACACTCAATGGAATAAGCAATGTGATAGGAATATGCAACTCCTTACTCGGATTAAACAGCCATTGCAGTTCACACACCGTAGCTTGACCATGGAACGGTATTCAACTTGAGAGGATGATTTGGAGACAGTCTTACGCTTCTTAGTCTTCCAAGAGATAAGGGGCCTCCCAAAAATATACAATAACTTGTGAGCGACTTCCGAGTAACCAAACAAGTGCCCCAATCCGGATCGCAAAGATAAGCATCAAAATGAAGCAATGAACGGTGGGGTAGAAGAGTCCCAATGAAACAAGTACCCTTCAAGTATTTTAACAAATGGATATCGGCATCAGTGGGTGAGTAGGAGCGTTAACGTATTGACTTATTTGTTGAACACCAAAAGAGATATCATGTCGAGAAAGATTCAAGTAAAAAAAGACGACCAACCGGGCGCCTATATGGTGCAACATCAGTCAAGAGCACACTTTCTTGGTGAAATGTTAAATTCCCGGGGAAAAGGGGTGGAGGTAGGCTTACACCCCATCAAACCAAACATCATCCAACAAGTCCATGATGTATTTCCTTTGACAAAGATGAGTGCCTTTGTCATTTCTCAACAATTCCAATCGAGAAAATATTTATCGGCTCCTAAATCCTTGATAGTAAATAAGCTATATAAGTAATCCTTAAGATCTTGAATAAGAAATTGAAGTCCCCTGTTATCAAGATATCATCAACATAGATTAAGAGAGCCAGGAAGGTGTTTGTGTCTTTCTTCACAAACAAACAATTATCGATGATGGATTGCACAAAACCATAAGCAACTAGTTTGTGAGAAAATTCCAAATTCCATTGTCTTGAAGCTTACTTCTCTACCAAATTCCATAAGCATCTCTACTAGTTTGAGTAGAGATGCTAGCATAGATAATTCAACCAACGTTTTTATTGTGTCTCGAGAGAGAGGACAAATTACTTTTGTGATCATCTTATAGGGAAGATAGATAATAACTTTGGTTTTGATTAATCGGATAACAAGAGGAGATTAATCTGAAACCATAACCCGGGAATTCATTCATCTACTTGATCTTTTCAACCGTAGCTTTTGCTTTGTTCTTTTTATGATAAAATATTGTCTTAGTTTTATAAAACAACAATCACCTTTCGATCATCTAAATAAAAATAATAATATTACAATCTCAATACTTAGTGCATCGATTTATTAGTCTCTGTGGGATCGATCTTGCTTACCCTATCTATTAACTACGCCCGTTCACTTGCGGTGAAGCTAAAAATAAGCGAACATATTGATTGCGGACGACATGGAAATCAATGTTAAGGTGCTTAGTGCGCTCATGAAATGCGTGGTTCGTTGTGATGTGTAGGGAAGCTCTGTTATCATGACTCAATGGAATAGGCAATGTGATAGGAATATGCAACTCCTTACTCAGATTAAACGACCATTGCGGTTCACACACCGTAGCGACCATGGAACGGTATTCAACTTCGAGAGGATGATTTGGAGACGTCTTACCTTTCTTAGTCTTCCAAGAGATAAGGGGCCTCCCAAAAAATATACAATAACTTTGTGAGCGACTTCCGAGTAACCAAACAAGTGCCCCAATCCGGATCGCGGTAAGCATCAAAATGAAGCAATGAACGGCGGGGTAGAAGAGTCCCAATGAAACAAGTACCCTTCAAGTATTTTAACAAATGGATATCGGCATCCCAGTGGGGTGAGTAGGAGCGTTAACGTATTGACTTAGTTGTTGAACACCAAAAGAGATATCATGTCGAGAAAGATTCAAGTAAAAAAGACGACCAACGGGCGCCTATATGGTAGTACAACATCGATCAAGAGCACACTTTCTTGGTGAAATGTTAAATTCTGGGGAAAAGGGGTGGAGGTAGGCTTACACCCCATCAAACCAAAGATCATCCAACAAGTCCATGATGTATTTCCTTTGACAAAGATGAGTGCCTTTGTCATTTCTCAACAATTCCAATCCCGAGAAAATATTTAGCGACTCCTAAATCCTTGATAGTAAATAAGCTATATAAGTAATCCTTAAGATCTTGAATAAGAAATTGAGAAGTCCCCTGTTATCAAGATATCATCAACATAGATTAAGAGAGCCAGGAAGGTGTTTGTGTGTTTCTTCACAAACAAACAATTATCGAGTGATGGATTGCACAAAACCATAAGCAACTAGTTTGTCGAAAATTCCAAATTCCATTGTCTTGAAGCTTGCTCTCTCAAATTCCATAAGCATCTCTACTAGTTTGAGTAGAGATGATATCATAGATAATTCAACCAACGTTTTTATTGTGTCTCGAGAGAGAGAGGACAAATTACTTTTGTGATCATCTTATAGGGAAGATAGATAATAACTTTCGTTTTGATTAATCGGATAACAAAGAGGAGATTAATCGAAACCATAACCCTGGAATCCATTCATCTACTTGATCTTTTCAACCGTAGCTTTTGCTTTGTTCTTATTATGATAAAATATTGTCTTAGTTTTATAAAACAACAATCACCTTTCGATCATCTAAATAAAAATAATAATATCACAATCTCAATACTTAGTGCATCGATTTATTAGTCTCTGTGGGATCGATCTTGCTTACCCTATCTATTAACTACGCCCGTTCACTTGCGGTGAAGCTAAAAATAAAGGCGAACATATTGATTGCGGACGACATGGCAATCAATGTTAAGGTGCTTAGTGCGCTCATGAAATACGTGGTTCGTTGTGATGTGTAGGGAAGCTCTGTTATCACAGCTCAATTGAATAGCCAATGTGATAGGAATATGCAACTCCTTACTCAAATTAAACGACCATTGCAATTCACACACCGTAGCGACCATGGAACGATATTCAACTTTAGAGGATGATTTGGAGACAGTCTTCCGCTTCTTTTGTCTTCCAAGAGATAAGGGGCCTCCCAAAAAATATACAATAACTGTGAGCGACTTCCGAGTAACCAAACAAGTGCCCCAATCCGGATCGCAGTAAGCATCAAAATGAAGCAATGAACCGGGGTAGAAGAGTCCCAATGAAACGAGTACCCTTCAAGTATTTTAACAAATGGATATCGACATCCCGGTGGGACCGAGTAGGAGCGTTAACGTATTGACTTAGTTGTTGAACACCAAAAGAGATATCATGTCGAGAAAGATTCAAGTAAAAAGACGACCAACCGGCGCTATATGGTACAACATCATCAAGAGCACACTTTCTTGGTGAAATGTTAAATTCTGGGAAAAGGGGTGGAGGTAGGCTTACACCCCATCAAACCAAACATCATCCAACAAGTCCATGATGTATTTCCTTTGACAAAGATGAGTGCCTTTGTCATTTCTCAACAATTCCAATCCCGAGAAAATATTTATCACTCCTAAATCCTTGATAGTAAATAAGCTATATAAGTAATCCTTAAGATCTTGAATAAGAAATTGAAGTCCTCTGTTATCAAGATATCATCAACATAGATTAAGAGAGCCAGGAAGGTGTTTGTGTCTTTCTTCACAAACAAACAATTATCGTGAAGGATTGCACAAAACCATAAGCAACTAGTTTGTCGAGAAAATTCCAAATTCCATTGTCTTGAAGCTTGCTTCTCTACCAAATTCCATAAGCATCTCTACTAGTTTGATTAGAGATGCTAGCATAGATAATTCAACCAACGTTTTTTTATTGTGTCTCGAGAGAGAGGAAAAATTACTTTTGTGATCATCTTATAGGAAGATAGATAATAACTTTCGTTTTGATTAATCGGATAACAAGAGGGAGATTAATGAAACCATAACCCTGGAATCCATTCATCTACTTGATCTTTTCAACCGTAGCTTTTGCTTTGTTCTTATTATGATAAAATATTGTCTTAGTTTTATAAAACAACAATCACCTTTCGATCATCTAAATAAAAATAATAATATCACAATCTCAATACTTAGTGCATCGATTTATTAGTCTCTCGTGGGATCGATCTTGCTTACCCTATCTATTAACTACGCCGTTCACTTGCGGTGAAGCTAAAAATAAGGCGAACATATTGATTGCGGACGACATGGCAATCAATGTTAAGGTGCTTAGTGCGCTCATGAAATACGTGGTTCGTTGTGATGTGTAGGGAAGCTCTGTTATCACGGCTCAATTGAATAGCCAATGTGATAGGAATATGCAACTCCTTACTCAAATTAAACGGCCATTGCAATTCACACACCGTAGCGGCCATGGAACGATATTCAACTTTAGAGGATGATTTGGAGAGAGTCTTACGCTTCTTTGTCTTCCAAGAGATAAGGGGCCTCCCAAAAATATACAATAACTTGTGAGCGACTTCCGAGTAACCAAACAAGTGCCCCAATCGGATCGCATTAAGCATCAAAATGAAGCAATGAACAGTAGCGGGGTAGAAGAGTCCCAATGAAACAAGTACCCTTCAAGTATTTTAACAAATGGATATCGGCATCAGTGGGGGTCGAGTAGGAGCGTTAACGTATTGACTTAGTTGTTGAACACCAAAAGAGATATCATGTCGAGAAAGATTCAAGTAAAAAAAAAAGACGACCAACCGGGCGCCTATATGGTACAACATCATCAAGAGCACACTTTCTTGAAATGAAATGTTAAATTCCTGGGGAAAAGGGGTGGAGTAGAGCTTACACCCCATCAAACCAAAGATCATCCAACAAGTCCATGATGTATTTCCTTTGACAAAGATGAGTGCCTTTGTCATTTCTCAACAATTCCAATCCCAGAAAATATTTAGCAGACTCCTAAATCCTTGATAGTAAATAAGCTATATAAGTAATCCTTAAGATCTTGAATAAGAAATTCAAGTCCCTGTTATCAAGATATCATCAACATAGATTAAGAGAGCCAGGAAGGTGTTTGTGTGTTTCTTCACAAACAAACAATTATCAGTGATGGATTGCACAAAACCATAAGCAACTAGTTTGTCGAAAATTCCAAATTCCATTGTCTTGAAGCTTGCTTCTCTACCAAATTCCATAGCATCTCTACTAGTTTGAGTAGAGATGATATCATAGATAATTCAACCAACGTTTTTATTGTGTCTCGAGAGAGAGAGGACAAATTACTTTTGTGATCATCTTATAGGAAGATAGATAATAACTTTCGTTTTGATTAATCGGATAACAAGAGGAGATTAATCGAAACCATAACCTGGAATCCATTCATCTACTTGATCTTTTCAACCGTAGCTTTTGCTTTGTTCTTATTATGATAAAATATTGTCTTAGTTTTATAAAACAACAATCACCTTTCGATCATCTAAATAAAAATAATAATATCACAATCTCAATACTTAGTGCATCGATTTATTAGTCTCTGTGGGATCGATCTTGCTTACCCTATCTATTAACTACGCCGTTCACTTGCGGTGAAGCTAAAAATAAGCGAACATATTGATTGCGGACGACATGGCAATCAATGTTAAGGTGCTTAGTGCGCTCATGAAATACGTGGTTCGTTGTGATGTGTAGGGAAGCTCTGTTATCACAGCTCAATTGAATAGCCAATGTGATAGGAATATGCAACTCCTTACTCAAATTAAATGACCATTGCAATTCACACACCGTAGCGTGACCATGGAACGATATTCAACTTTAGAGGATGATTTGGAGACAGTCTTACGCTTCTTTGTCTTCCAAGAGATAAGGGCCTCCCAAAAATATACAATAACTTGTGAGCGACTTCCGAGTAACCAAACAAGTGCCCCAATCCGGATCGCAATAAGCATCAAAATGAAGAATGAATGGGGTAGAAGAGTCCCAATGAAATAGTACCCTTCAAGTATTTTAACAAATGGATATCAACATCCCGGTGGGATCGAGTAGGAGCGTTAACGTATTGACTTAGATGTTGAACACCAAAAGAGATATCATGTCGAGAAAGATTCAAGTAAAGAAGACGACCAACGGGCGCTATATATGGTGCAACATCATCAAGAGCACACTTTCTTGGTGAAATGTTAAATTCTGGGGAAAAGGGGTGGAGGTAGGCTTACACCCCATCAAACCAAAGATCATCCAACAAATCCATGATGTATTTCCTCGACAAAGATGAGTGCCTTTGTCATTTCTCAACAATTCCAATCCCGTAAAATATTTAGCAGCTCCTAAATCCTTGATAGTAAATAAGCTATATAAGTAATCCTTATGATCTTGAATAAGAAATTCAAGTCCCTGTTATCAAGATATCATCAACATAGATTAAGAGAGCCAGGAAGGTGTTTGTGTCTTTCTTCACAAACAAACAATTATCGAGTGATGGATTGCACAAAACCATAAGCAACTAGTTTGTCGAGAAAATTCCAAATTCCATTGTCTTGAAGCTTACTTCTCTACCAAATTCCATAAGCATCTCTACTAGTTTGAGTAGAGATGCTAGCATAGATAATTCAACCAACGTTTTTATTGTGTCTCGAGAGAGAGGACAAATTACTTTTGTGATCATCTTATAGGAAGATAGATAATAACTTTGGTTTTGATTAATCGGATAACAAGAGGGAGATTAATCTGAAACCATAACCCCGAATTCATTCATCTACTTGATCTTTTCAACCGTAGCTTTTGCTTTGTTCTTTTTATGATAAAATATTGTCTTAGTTTTATAAAACAACAATCACCTTTCGATCATCTAAATAAAAATAATAATATTACAATCTCAATACTTAGTGCATCGATTTATTAGTCTCGTGGGATCGATCTTGCTTACCCTATCTATTAACTACGCCCGTTCACTTGCGGTGAAGCTAAAAATAAAGCGAACATATTGATTGCGGACGACATGGAAATCAATGTTAAGGTGCTTAGTGCGCTCATGAAATGCGTGGTTCGTTGTGATGTGTAGGGAAGCTCTGTTATCACATTTCAATGGAATAGGCAATGTGATAGGAATATGCAACTCCTTACTCGGGATTAAACGACCATTGCGGTTCACACACCGTATCGGCCATGGAACGGTATTCAACTTCGAGAGGATGATTTGGAGACGTCTTACGCTTCTTAGTCTTCCAAGAGATAAGGGGCCTCCCAAAAATATACAATAACCTCGTGAGCGACTTCCGAGTAACCAAACAAGTGCCCCAATCCAGATCGCAATAAGCATCAAAATGAAGCAATGAACGTGGGGTAGAAGAGTCCCAATGAAACAAGTACCCTTCAAGTATTTTAACAAATGGATATCAAGCATCCGGTGGGGGTGAGTAGGAGCGTTAACGTATTGACTTGACTTGTTGAACACCAAAAGAGATATCATGGCGAGAAAGATTCAAGTAAAGAAGACGACCAATCGGGCGCCTATATGGTGCAACATCAGTCAAGAGCACACTTTCTTGAGCTGAAATGTTAAATTCCCTGGGGAAAAGGGGTGGAGGTAGGCTTACACCCCATCAAACCAGCATCATCCAACAAATCCATGATGTATTTCCTCTGACAAAGATGAGTGCCTTTGTCATTTCTCAACAATTCCAATCCCAGAAAATATTTAGCAGCTCCTAAATCCTTGATAGTAAATAAGCTATATAAGTAATCCTTAAGATCTTGAATAAGAATTCAGAAGTCCCTGTTATCAAGATATCATCAACATAGATTAAGAGAGCCAGGAAGGTGTTTGTGTCTTTCTTCACAAACAAACA
This sequence comes from Rehmannia glutinosa, assembly GCA_016081115.2. Taxonomy (NCBI): domain Eukaryota; kingdom Viridiplantae; phylum Streptophyta; class Magnoliopsida; order Lamiales; family Orobanchaceae; genus Rehmannia; species Rehmannia glutinosa. The sequence continues at coordinate 30,604,258 of CM071928.1, read as the reverse complement.
ATTATCGATGATGGATTGCACAAAACCATAAGCCACTAGTTTGTCGAAAATTCCAAATTCCATTGTCTTGAAGCTTGCTTCTCTACCAAATTCCATAAGCATCTCTACTAGTTTGAGTAGAGATGCTAGCATAGATAATTCAACCAACGTTTTTATTGTGTCTCGAGAGAGAGGACAAATTACTTTTGTGATCATCTTATAGGGAAGATAGATAATAACTTTGGTTTTGATTAATCAGATAACAAGAGGGAGATTAACTGAAACCATAACCCTGGAATCCATTCATCTACTTGATCTTTTCAACCGTAGCTTTTGCTTTGTTCTTTTTATGATAAAATATTGTCTTAGTTTTATAAAACAACAATCACCTTTCGATCATCTAAATAAAAATAATAATATTACAATCTCAATACTTAGTGCATCGATTTATTAGTCTATGTGGGATCGATCTTGCTTACCCTATCTATTAACTACGCCGTTCACTTGCGGTGAAGCGAAAAATAAGGCGAACATATTGATTGCGGATGACATGGCAATCAATGTTAAGGTGCTTAGTGCGCTCATGAAATATGTGGTTCGTTGTGATGTGTAGGGAAGCTCTGTTATCACACTCAATGGAATAGGCAATGTGATAGGAATATGCAACTCCTTACTCAGATTAAACAGCCATTGGAGTTCACACACCGTAGCGACCTGACCATGGAATGGTATTCAACTTGAGAGGATGATTTGGAGACGTCTTACGCTTCTTAGTCTTCCAAGAGATAAAGGGCCTCCCAAAAAAATATACAATAACCGTGAGCCACTTCCGAGTAACCAAACAAGTGCCCCAATCCGGATCGCAATAAGCATCAAAATGAAGCAATGAACCAATGGGGTAGAAGAGTCCCAATGAAACAAGACATTACCCTTCAAGTATTTTAACAAATGGATATCGGCATCCCAGTGGGATCGAGTAGGAGCGTTAACGTATTAACTTAGTGTTGAACACCAAAAGAGATATCATGGCGAGAAAGATTCAAGTAAAGAAGACGACCAATCGGGCGCCTATATGGTGCAACATCACCAAGAGCACACTTTCTTGAGTGAAATGTTAAATTCTCGGGAAAAGGGGTGGAGGTAGGCTTACACCCCATTAAACCAAAGATCATCCAACAAATCCATGATGTATTTCCTCCGACAAAGATGAGTGCCTTTGTCATTTCTCAACAATTCCAATCCCAGAAAATATTTATGACTCCTAAATCCTTGATAGTAAATAAGCTATATAAGTAATCCTTACGATCTTGAATAAGAAATTGAAGTCCCCTGTTATCAAGATATCATCAACATAGATTAAGAGAGCCAGGAAGGTGTTTGTGTCTTTCTTCACAAACAAACAATTATCGATGATGGATTGCACAAAACCATAAGCAACTAGTTTGTCCGAAAATTCCAAATTCCATTGTCTTGAAGCTTGCTTCTCTACCAAATTCCATAAGCATCTCTACTAGTTTGAGTAGAGATGCTAGCATAGATAATTCAACCAACGTTTTTATTGTGTCTCGAGAGAGAGGACAAATTAGTTTTGTGATCATCTTATAGGAAGATAGATAATAACTTTGGTTTTGATTAATCGGATAACAAGAGGAGATTAATCGAAACCATAACCCTGGAATCCATTCATCTACTTGATCTTTACAACCGTAGCTTTTGCTTTGTTCTTTTTATGATAAAATATTGTCTTAGTTTTATAAAACAACAATCACCTTTCGATCATCTAAATAAAAATAATAATATTACAATCTCAATACTTAGTGCATCGATTTATTAGTCTCTGTGGGATCGATCTTGCTTACCCCCTATCTATTAACTACGCCGTTCACTTGCGGTGAAGCTAAAAATAAGCGAACATATTGATTGCGGACGACATGGCAATCAATGTTAAGGTGCTTAGTGCGCTCATGAAATGCGTGGTTCGTTGTGATGTGTAGGAAGCTCTGTTATCACACTCAATGGAATAGGCAATGTGATAGGAATATGCAACTCCTTACTCGATTAAATGACCATTGCAATTCACACACCGTAGCAGCCATGGAACGGTATTCAACTTCAGAGGATGATTTGGAGACAGTCTTTCCTCGCTTCTTAGTCTTCCAAGAGATAAGGGGCCTCCCAAAAAATATACAATAACCTGTGAGCGACTTCCGAGTAACCAAACAAGTGCCCCAATCCGGATCGCAATAAGCATCAAAATGAAGCAATGAACCAGCGGGGTAGAAGAGTCCCAATGAAACAGTACCCTTCAAGTATTTTAACAAATGGATATCAGCATCCCAGTGGGACTGAGTAGGAGCGTTAACGTATTGACTTAGCTGTTGAACACCAAAAGAGATATCATGGCGAGAAAGATTCAAGTAAAGAAGACGACCAATCGGGCGCCTATATGGTGCAACATCAGTCAAGAGCACACTTTCTTGAGCTGAAATGTTAAATTCCTGGGGAAAAGGGGTGGAGGGAGGAGCTTACACCCCATCAAACCAAAGATCATCCAACAAATCCATGATGTATTTCTCCGACAAAGATGAGTGCCTTTGTCATTTCTCAACAATTCCAATCCCGAGAAAATATTTAGCAGCTCCTAAATCCTTGATAGTAAATAAGCTATATAAGTAATCCTTAAGATCTTGAATAAGAAATTCAAGTCCCCTGTTATCAAGATATCATCAACATAGATTAAGAGAGCCAGGAAGGTGTTTGTGTCTTTCTTCACAAACAAACAATTATCGATGATGGATTGCACAAAACCATAAGCAACTAGTTTGTCGAGAAAATTCCAAATTCCATTGTCTTGAAGCTTGCTTCTCTACCAAATTCCATAAGCATCTCTACTAGTTTGAGTAAAGATGCTAGCATAGATAATTCAACCAACGTTTTTATTGTGTCTCGAGAGAGAGGACAAATTACTTTTGTGATCATCTTATAGGGAAGATAGATAATAACTTTGGTTTTGATTAATCGGATAACAAGAGGAGATTAATCAAACCATAACCCTGGAATCCATTCATCTACTTGATCTTTTCAACCGTAGCTTTTGCTTTGTTCTTTTTATGATAAAATATTGTCTTAGTTTTATAAAACAACAATCACCTTTCGATCATCTAAATAAAAATAATAATATTACAATCTCAATACTTAGTGCATCGATTTATTAGTCTCTGTGGGATCGATCTTGCTTACCCTATCTATTAACTACGCCGTTCACTTGCGGTGAAGCTAAAAATAAGGTGAACATATTGATTGCGGGACGACATGGCAATCAATGTTAAGGTGCTTAGTGCGCTCATGAAATGCGTGGTTCGTTGTGATGTGTAGGGAAGCTCTGTTATCACAAATTTCAATGGAATAGGCAATGTGATAGGAATATGCAACTCCTTACTCGGATTAAACGGCCATTGCGGTTCACACGTAGCAAATGACCATGGAACGGTATTCAACTTGAGAGGATGATTTGGAGACGAGTCTTTACGCTTCTTAGTCTTCCAAGAGATAAGGGGCCTCCCAAAAAATATACAATAACTCGTGAGCCACTTCCGAGTAACCAAACAAGTGCCCCAATCCGGATCGCAATAAGCATCAAAATGAAGCAATGAACGGTGGGGTAGAAGAGTCCCAATGAAAAAGACCCTTCAAGTATTTTAACAAATGGATATCAAAGCATCCCGGTGGGGTGAGTAGGAGCGTTAACGTATTAACTTAGCCGTTGAACACCAAAAGAGATATCATGGCGAGAAAGATTCAAGTAAAGAAGACGACCAATCGGGCGCTATATGGTGCAACATCATCAAGAGCACACTTTCTTGAAATGAAATGTTAAATTCTCGGGGAAAAGGGGTGGAGGTAGAGTTTACACCCCATTAAACCAAAGATCATCCAACAAATCCATGATGTATTTCCTCCGACAAAGATGAGTGCCTTTGTCATTTCTCAACAATTCCAATCCCGTAAAATATTTAGCAGCTCCTAAATCCTTGATAGTAAATAAGCTATATAAGTAATCCTTAAGATCTTGAATAAGAAATTGAAGTCCCCTGTTATCAAGATATCATCAACATAGATTAAGAGAGCCAGGAAGGTGTTTGTGTCTTTCTTCACAAACAAACAATTATCAGTGATGGATTGCACAAAACCATAAGCAACTAGTTTGTCCGAAAATTCCAAATTCCATTGTCTTGAAGCTTGCTTCTCTACCAAATTCCATAAGCATCTCTACTAGTTTGAGTAGAGATGCTAGCATAGATAATTCAACCAACGTTTTTATTGTGTCTCGAGAGAGGACAAATTACTTTTGTGATCATCTTATAGGGAAGATAGATAATAACTTTGGTTTTGATTAATCGGATAACAAGAGGGAGATTAACTGAAACCATAACCCTGGAATCCATTCATCTACTTGATCTTTTCAACCGTAGCTTTTGCTTTGTTCTTTTTATGATAAAATATTGTCTTAGTTTTATAAAACAACAATCACCTTTCGATCATCTAAATAAAAATAATAATATTACAATCTCAATACTTAGTGCATCGATTTATTAGTCTCGTGGGATCGATCTTGCTTACCCTATCTATTAACTACGCCATTCATTGCGGTGAAGCTAAAAATAAGGCGAACATATTGATTGCGGACGACATGGCAATAAATGTTAAGGTGCTTAGTGCCCTCATGAAATGCGTGGTTCGTTGTGATGTGTAGGGAAGCTCTGTTATCACACTCAATGGAATAGGCAATGTGATAGGAATATGCAACTCCTTACTCGTGGGGATTAAACGGCCATTGGACACACACACCGTAGCGACCATGGAACGGTATTCAACTTCGAGGATGATTTGGAGACGGTCTTCCGCTTCTTAGTCTTCCAAGAGATAAGGGGCCTCCTAAAAAATATACAATAACCTGTGAGCGACTTCCGAGTAACCAAACAAGTGCCCCAATCCGGATCGCAATAAGCATCAAAATGAAGCAATGAAACGGGGTAGAAGAGTCCCAATGAAACAATTCTTCAAGTATTTTAACAAATGGATATCAACATCCAGTGGGATCGAGTAGGAGCGTTAACGTATTAACTTATTTGTTGAACACCAAAAGAGATATCATGGCGAGAAAGATTCAAGTAAAGAAGACGACCAACCGGGCGCCTATATGGTGCAACATCAGTCAAGAGCACACTTTCTTGGTGAAATGTTAAATTCTGGGGAAAAGGGGTGGAGGTAGGTTTACACCCCATCAAACCAAAGATCATCCAACAAATCCATGATGTATTTCCTCCGACAAAGATGAGTGCCTTTGTCATTTCTCAACAATTCCAATCCCGAAAATATTTAGCAGCTCCTAAATCCTTGATAGTAAATAAGCTATATAAGTAATCCTTAAGATCTTGAATAAGAAATTGAAGTCCCCTGTTATCAAGATATCATCAACATAGATTAAGAGAGCAGGAAGGTGTTTGTGTCTTTCTTCACAAACAAACAATTATCATGATGGATTGCACAAAACCATAAGCAACTAGTTTGTCGAGAAAATTCCAAATTCCATTGTCTTGAAGCTTGCTTCTCTACCAAATTCCATAAGCATCTCTAGTAGTTTGAGTAGAGATGCTAGCATAGATAATTCAACCAACGTTTTTATTGTGTCTCGAGAGAGAGGACAAATTACTTTTGTGATCATCTTATAGAGAAGATAGATAATAACTTTGGTTTTGATTAATCGGATAACAAGAGGAGATTAAGTGAAACCATAACCCTGGAATCCATTCATCTACTTGATCTTTTCAACCGTAGCTTTTGCTTTGTTCTTTTTATGATAAAATATTGTCTTAGTTTTATAAAACAACAATCACATTTCGATCATCTAAATAAAAATAATAATATTACAATCTCAATACTTAGTGCATCGATTTATCGGTCTCGTGGGATCGATCTTGCTTACCCTATCTATTAACTACGCCCGTTCACTTGCGGTGAAGCTAAAAATAAGGCGAACATATTGATTCAGGCGACATGGCAATCAATGTTAAGGTGCTTATGCGCTCATGAAATGCGTGGTTTGTCGTGATGTGTAGGGAAGCTCTGTTATCACAATTTCAATGGAATAGGCAATGTGATAGGAATATGCAACTCTTACTCGGATTAAACGGCCATTGCGGTTCACACACCGTAGCGACCATGGAACGGTATTCAACTTCGGATGATGATTTGGAGACATCTTTCCGCTTCTTAGTCTTCCAAGAGATAAGGGGCCTCCCAAAATATATACAATAACCTCGTGAGCGACTCCGAGTAACCAAACAAGTGCCCCAATCCGGATCGCAATAAGCATCAAAATGAAGCAATGAATCAACGGGGGTAGAAGAGTCCCAATGAAACAAGACCCTTCAAGTATTTTAACAAATGGATATCAACATCCCGGTGGGACTGAGTAGGAGCGTTAACGTATTGACTTAGCCGTTGAACACCAAAAGAGATATCATGGCGAGAAAGATTCAAGTAAAGAAGACGACCAATCGGGCGCCTATATGGTGCAACATCGGTCAAGAGCACACTTTCGAAATGAAATGTTAAATTCTCGGGGAAAAGGGGTGGAGGTAGCTTACACCCCATCAAACCAAAGATCATCCAACAAATCCATGATGTATTTCCTCCGACAAAGATGAGTGCCTTTGTCATTTCTCAACAATTCCAATCCCGAGAAAAAAATATTTAGCAGCTCCTAAATCCTTGATAGTAAATAAGCTATATAAGTAATCCTTAAGATCTTGAATAAGAAATTCGAGATGTCCCTGTTATCAAGATATCATCAACATAGATTAAGAGAGCCGAGGAAGGTGTTTGTGTCTTTCTTCACAAACAAACAATTATCGATGATGGATTGCACAAAACCATAAGCAACTAGTTTGTCGGAAAATTCCAAATTCCATTGTCTTGAAGCTTGCTTCTCTACCAAATTCCATAAGCATCTCTACTAGTTTGAGTAGAGATGCTAGCATAGATAATTCAACCAACGTTTTTTATTGTGTCTCGAGAGAGAGGAAAAATTACTTTTGTGATCATCTTATAGGGAAGATAGATAATAACTTTGGTTTTGATTAATCGGATAACAAGAGGAGATTAATCAAACCATAACCCCGGAATCCATTCATCTACTTGATCTTTTCAACCGTAGCTTTTGCTTTGTTCTTTTTATGATAAAATATTGTCTTAGTTTTATAAAACAACAATCACCTTTCGATCATCTAAATAAAAATAATAATATTACAATCTCAATACTTAGTGCATCGATTTATTAGTCTCTGTGGGATCGATCTTGCTTACCCTATCTATTAACTACGCCGTTCACTTGCGGTGAAGCTAAAAATAAGGCGAACATATTGATTTGCAGGCGACATGGCAATCAATGTTAAGGTGCTTAGTGCGCTCATGAAATGCATGGTTTGTTGTGATGTGTAGGGAAGCTCTGTTATCACTCAATGGAATAGGCAATGTGATAGGAATATGCAACTCCTTACTTTCAGATTAAATGCCATTGCGGTTCACACACCGTAGCGACCATGGAACGGTATTCAACTTGAGAGGATGATTTGGAGAGGTCTTACTCTTCTTAGTCTTCCAAGAGATAAGGGCCTCCAAAAAAATATACAATAACCTCGTGAGCGACTTCCGAGTAACCAAACAAGTGCCCCAATCCGGATCACAATAAGCATCAAAATGAAGCAATGAACGGGGGGGTAGAAGAGTCCCAATGAAACAAGACCCTTCAAGTATTTTAACAAATGGATATCAAAGCATCCCGTGTGGGACCGAGTAGGAGCGTTAACGTATTGACTTAGCCGTTGAACACCAAAAGAGATATCATGGCGAGAAAGATTCAAGTAAAGAAGACGACCAACCGGGCGCTATATGGTGCAACATCACCAAGAGCACACTTTCTTGAAATAAATGTTAAATTCTGGGGAAAAGGGGGTGGAGGTAGGCTTACACCCCATCAAACCAAAGATCATCCAACAAATCCATGATGTATTTCCTCGACAAAGATGAGTGCCTTTGTCATTTCTCAACAATTCCAATCCCGAGAAAATATTTAGCAGCTCCTAAATCCTTGATAGTAAATAAGCTATATAAGTAATCCTTAAGATCTTGAATAAGAAATTCAAGTCCCCTGTTATCAAGATATCATCAACATAGATTAAGAGAGCCAGGAAGGTGTTTGTGTCTTTCTTCACAAACAAACAATTATCGCTGATGGATTGCACAAAACCATAAGCAACTAGTTTGTCGAAAATTCCAAATTCCATTGTCTTGAAGCTTACTTCTCTACCAAATTCCATAAGCATCTCTACTAGTTTGAGTAGAGATGCTAGCATAGATAATTCAACCAACGTTTTTATTGTGTCTCGAGAGAGAGGACAAATTACTTTTGTGATCATCTTATAGGGAAGATAGATAATAACTTTGGTTTTGATTAATCGGATAACAAGAGGAGATTAATCGAAACCATAACCCCGGAATTCATTCATCTACTTGATCTTTTCAACCGTAGCTTTTGCTTTGTTCTTTTTATGATAAAATATTGTCTTAGTTTTATAAAACAACAATCACCTTTCGATCATCTAAATAAAAATAATAATATTACAATCTCAATACTTAGTGCATCGATTTATTAGTCTCGTGGGATCGATCTTGCTTACCCTATCTATTAACTACGCCTGTTCACTTGCGGTGAAGCTAAAAATAAGGCGAACATATTGATTGCGGACGACATGGAAATCAATGTTAAGGTGCTTAGTGTGCTCATGAAATGCGTGGTTCGTTGTGATGTGTAGGGAAGCTCTGTTATCACAATTTCAATGGAATGGGCAATGTGATAGAATATGCAACTCCTTACTCAGATTAAATGACCATTACGGTCACACACCGTAGCGGACCATGGAACGGTATTCAACTTCGAGAGGATGATTTGGAGACAGTCTTCCGCTTCTTAGTCTTCCAAGAGATAAGGGGCCTCCCAAAAATATACAATAACCTCGTGAGCGACTTCCGAGTAACCAAACAAGTGCCCCAATCCAGATCGCAATAAGCATCAAAATGAAGCAATGAACGGCGGGGTAGAAGAGTCCCAATGAAACAGTACCCTTCAAGTATTTTAACAAATGGATATCAGCATCCCAGTGGGACCGAGTAGGAGCGTTAACGTATTGACTTAGCCGTTGAACACCAAAAGAGATATCATGGCGAGAAAGATTCAAGTAAAGAAGACGACCAACCGGGCGCTATATGGTGCAACATCAAGAAAGAGCACACTTTCTTGAAATGAAATGTTAAATTCCTGGGGAAAAGGGGTGGAGGTAGGCTTACACCCCATCAAACCAGCATCATCCAACAAATCCATGATGTATTTCCTCTGACAAAGATGAGTGCCTTTGTCATTTCTCAACAATTCCAATCCCAGAAAATATTTAGCAGCTCCTAAATCCTTGATAGTAAATAAGCTATATAAGTAATCCTTAAGATCTTGAATAAGAAATTCAAGTCCCCGTTATCAAGATATCATCAACATAGATTAAGAGAGCCGGGAAGGTGTTTGTGTCTTTCTTCACAAACAAACAATTATCGTTGATGGATTGCACAAAACCATAAGCAACTAGTTTGTCGAAAATTCCAAATTCCATTGTCTTGAAGCTTGCTTCTCTACCAAATTCCATAAGCATCTCTACTAGTTTGAGTAGAGATGCTAGCATAGATAATTCAACCAACGTTTTTATTGTGTCTCGAGAGAGAGGACAAATTACTTTTGTGATCATCTTATAGGGAAGATAGATAATAACTTTGGTTTTGATTAATCGGATAACAAGAGGAGATTAATCGAAACCATAACCTGGAATCCATTCATCTACTTGATCTTTTCAACCGTAGCTTTTGCTTTGTTCTTTTTCTAATAAAATATTGTCTTAGTTTTATAAAACAACAATCACCTTTCGATCATCTAAATAAAAATAATAATATTACAATCTCAATACTTAGTGCATCGATTTATTAGTCTCTCGTGGGATCGATCTTGCTTACCCTATCTATTAACTACGCCGTTCACTTGCGGTGAAGCTAAAAATAAGGCGAACATATTGATTGCGGATGACATGGCAATCAATGTTAAGGTGCTTAGTGCGCTCATGAAATGCGTGGTTCGTTGTGATGTGTAGGGAAGCTCTGTTATCACACTCAATGGAATAGGCAATGTGATAGGAATATGCAACTCCTTACTCGATTAAACAACCATTGCGTTCACACACCGTAGCAAGTCACCATGGAACGGTATTCAACTTCAAAGTTTTCATTTTTATGAGGATGATTTGGACAAAACGTCAAAAATCTTCACGCAAATCTATTCAAAAATATTTAGTCTTCCAAGAGATAAGGGGCCTCCCAAAAATATACAATAACCTCCCAAAATATACAATGAGCGACTTCCGAGTAACCAAACAAGTGCCCCAATCCAGGATCGCAATAAGCATCAAATGAAGCAATGAACAAATGGGTAGAAGAGTCCCAATGAAACAAGACCCTTCAAGTATTTTAACAAATGGATATCAAGCATCCCGTGTGGGACCGAGTAGGAGCGTTAACATATTGACTTAGCTGTTGAACACCAAAAGAGATATCATGGCGAGAAAGATTCAAGTAAAGAAGACGACCAACCGGGCGCCTATATGGTGCAACATCGGTCAAGAGCACACTTTCTTGAAATGAAATGTTAAATTCCTGGGGAAAAGGGGTGGAGGTAGGCTTACACCCCATCAAACCAAAGATCATCCAACAAATCCATGATGTATTTCCTCCGACAAAGATGAGTGCCTTTGTCATTTCTCAACAATTCCAATCCCGAGAAAATATTTAGCAAACTCCTAAATCCTTGATAGTAAATAAGCTATATAAGTATCCTTAAGATCTTGAATAAGAAATTGAGAAGTCCCCTGTTATCAAGATATCATCAACATAGATTAAGAGAGCCAGGAAGGTGTTTGTGTCTTTCTTCACAAACAAACAATTATCGATGATGGATTACACAAAACCATAAGCAACTAGTTTGTTAGAAAATTCCAAATTCCATTGTCTTGAAGCTTGCTTCAAGCCATACAAACTCCTTTTAAGAAGACATACCTCTCCCATTTTAGCTTTTGCATAGCCTCGGGAGGCAACATGTAAACCTCTTCATCCAAGTATCCATGAAGAAAAGCATTGTTGATATCAATGTGATGGAGAGGCTAACTCTGTTGGGTAGCTAGTGAAATGATCATTCTTACAGATCGACTTTGCAACAGGGAAAAACTCTCCATAAAATCAATTCCTTCAACCTATAGATACCCTTTTGCCACCAATCTTGTTCCTATCAACACTTCCATCATGATTTCTTTTAACTTTGTACACCCATTTTGGGACAATAGCTTTCTTCCCAGGAGGCAATATAGTCAATTCCCAAGTCTCATTATCCTAAAGAGCAGTTGATTCTCTGTTCATAGCCTCAACCTAGGCCTTATCCTTAGCAGCCTGGAGATAGCTAACATGCTCACTAGCTGAAGCCGTAATATTGGTCAAGAAAGCATAATATGAAGGGGACAACTTGGAGTGAGCAACATAAGGAAAACAATCCAAGTGGTAGGTTGTTGGCTTAAGCACAGGAAGGAGTTGTTGGGGAGTAAATGAGTGTGATGATATTGAGTTAGTGACATAATCCTTCAGCCATGCTGGCTTGTGTTTAGACCTGTGACCCCTTCCAAGAGTCTCAACTGGTTGAGTATCTGGCATATGTGTTGTATATGCCCTGATTATTGTTACTAATGTCATCTTCATTAGTATCTGTGAACAGCATAGGAAGAGGAACTTCCACAGTATGAGGGGATTGATCATGAAAAGGGAATTTCGACTCATAGAAGATCACATCCCTGGAGATAAAGATTTCCTTGGAGTAAAGGTTATAAAGCTTGTACCCCTTTACTCTTGTAACATAGCCAAGAAAGACACAAGGTGCTGCTCTAATATCAAATTTCCCTCTTAATGGACCAACTCTGGATGCAAAGCACAAGCATCCAAATACTCTGAATCTATCATACTTTGGAGGATCATTGTGCAGTAACTCATAAGGGAATTTCCAATTTAAAACAGCAGTAGGAAGGGAGTTTATTATGTGAACAGCTGCAAGTAAGGTGTATGGCCAAAACCTCTTTGGAACCTGAGATTTAAACAGCAATGCTCTAGCTATCTCAAGGATATGTCTATGTTTCCTCTCTACCACTCCATTCTACTGTGGAGAGTAAGGACAAGCCCTTTGATGTAAGATTCCCTTCCTAGCAAACAACTCCTAAGTCTCCTTCCCAGGAAACTCCAATCTATTGTCAAACCTCACCTTTTTAACAGTCTGTTGGAACTGATTCTCAACAAATAAGAAAAATTGAGTCAAATGAGTTGCAACTTCTGACTTATATTTCATCAAGTATATCCATGTTGCCGTGTATAATCATCCACTATTGTCAACATGTAAGAAGTGTTTGTAACAGAAAATTCATGATAGGTCCATGTGAATCAATTCAAAAATATCATCTGATTGAATAGTACTCAAAGGAAAAGTCAATCTACATTGCTTAGCTTCATGACAAGTAGTGCAAATATCCAAAACAGATTTATTACAAAAGGACTTCAAAAACTGAATGTGATGCAAACAGGTAAGGGAGGTGTGTCTTAATATTTTGTGCCAAATCTCCAGAGTGTTGTTATCAATATTACTACCCACAGCTCCATTGAATTATGAACCTGGAAAAATGTATAATCCTGCAAAAGCCTTTCCAACAGCTTTGACACTTCCATCCTTAGGGTCCTGCAACCAACATTTGTTCTGAGAAAACTTGCATTCAAGTGAACTACCTTCAAGTAATTGACTAACAGACAGAAAGTTATATTTGAAGCTTGGCACAAGCAAGGCATCTGTGAGAGCAAGCTCATTTGTCAATCTAACATCTCCAACATGTGTTATTGATACATTAGTTCCATCTGGCAGGTGTATAGTCACAACATTGGTCATAAGCTTAGGCTTATCAATCAACTCTGGATAGGAGCTTATGTGCCTACTTGCCCCAGTATCTACAATCTAATTCTCTTTACCAAGTATATTCAACAAGGATATATAAAGCAAAGTGTGTGTCCTGTTTCATACCTGAGTAGTCTACTAGATGAGAGAAAGAGTGAGTATCTCCCTGAGAATTGAAACTCTGTCCAGCCAGGTACTTAACTATTTCCTTTTGAATTATGGATGCAAAATTTGGTGACTCACTCTTCTGCCATATGTACTAGATCCAGGTATAGTTCTACCAATCCCCCTTCCAGCTGTTATATTGGTGTTTCCTCTGCCATAAGTACCCTTAACCATCATTGCAGATGTATCAAGTGGATCCAGCACCTTAGTGTGCATAATTTTTTGTTTCTCAAACCTTTAAAATCATAGAGTAGGCCTTGTTTACCGTAGGCAACGGATCCATAAGCAATATTTGATTCTTAACCGGTTCAAAAACATCATTTAACCCCATAAGAAACTGAATCAATTCAATATTCCCTATCATTCTCACAGATTGCCTTCCCAGCACCACATACACATTCAGGTGTTTGCACTATACAAGCATATTCATCCCACAGACATTTCAATTTTGTATAATATGTGGCAACATTGGAAGTACCTTGAGTGAAATTCGAGATCTCCTTCTACAACTGGTATCTCAAAGGTCCATTACTCTCTCCATATCTTTTGAGCAAGTTCATCCCACAACTGTTTCGAACTCTTCACGTATAGGAATGCCTCCACGATATCCTTGGAAATTGCATTGAGCAGCCATGAAATCACCATGCAATCGACCTTTTGATACTTTTCATATGCTTCGGTATTTGAATCCAGAAATGTAATAGTTCCATAGATGAAACTAAGCTTGGACTTAGCTCCAACTGCCAATCTCATCGCACGGCTCCAGTGCAAATAGTTCGAAACGGTGAGCGGATTCGTCACCAGTATCATCCCAGGGTAATCGGATCCATGTAGAGATAGAGGATCGAGATCCTTCGTGTAAGCTGACGCCATTTTTAGAGTGGTGTTTTCGTTTTCGATTAATCATGTTTCAACTCGAGCTATGATTTACACCATGCTCTGGTACCATGTAGAAAATCAATTTAGATTTGCTAACTCCATTAGAGAGAACTTTGGAACAATTTTATTTCATGTAAAACAATCTAAATAAGAAGAAGCTGGAGATGCAGCTTTTATACACATGAGATGGCGCCAGACTTGAAAGGACAAATCAGAGCTCGACAAGTGTTAAGTCTAGTACAAAAAGAAACTGAAGAAACGTGACAGAACTTATAGAAACGTAAACAATAAAATTGCAACTTTAGCTAGCATAGCTCAACAGTTAACTACAATTGTACAATTATTCTCGTGATCAAATAATGTTTGAAAATAAAGCGCCTTCAATATTAGACGACAGATTACAGACTTTAAATTTGATTTATTATGAAGTCATGATATAAAATATGAAAGGATATATAAATTAAAAGAAATAAGATATAATTTGATTTGATTAATTGCACCCATCAAGCTGGCAACTAAAGTCCAAAGACAAGAAATAGAAGAGAAAGACACCGCCTAAATAACAAAATTATAAATAAATTACGTGGTCCCACAAATTACTTGTTCAACTTTAAGACGTGCTGTCCATGTATGTATGAAATCAACCGTACCATAATTGTCAGGTATCGTCTGGGTGTCTAACTCTCATGCATATCTAATTTGGTTTTAGCTAGTTGGTGAATGGTGATTATATGATATCTTTTTATATTATAATGTTTAATTTTTTTATTTTATAATTTTATCCTTTTACTTTTTAATAAAATAAGCGATCCAATTGGAAAACCTATTAAATTTGGGATTTTTTATCGACAATAAAAATTTGGAATTTCAACCATGGATGAGGCTGGCAGCGGCGACCGTTCCCTCAACTTAATTTTTGTCTTATTGGCTATTTATATTGTTGTGTGTAGAGCTCTTTTTCGGTGCATAATAGCTCGGTCAGGGGCTCAAATAAAAGAAAATGATTTGAACAAAGTATTTTGATTCATTGATTTACATCTCAGCATTTCATGTTGTAAATGGATTGTTATTCTTTGGACATGCATGATTTTCACTTTCTGAGCTTTAGCTCATGTAGTTCATGCATTGCAGGTGAGCATGAGAATACCTGAGTCTTTGGCTTACTATGCGGTGTTGGAGCTTCTTCAGGTTTTGAGGATCATGAGTGTGGAAGATGACCTATCGGGCGTGTTTGTGGGTTCATTTTAAATTTTTTATATAAAATTATCAAATATTATAATTTGATAAAAAAATGTCCCTTTTTCTATTAGTTTCAAGAGAATATAAATCTCGCTCCCCTCATCTTCATTTTCTGGCTCCGTCCCTAATTTCAACCTTTGGTTGTTTGATCTTCTCCATTTCCGGAACATCGAACCTCAGCATTCCAAAACAATTCATGAGTCTATTATATTACATTGAAAGATGAAAAAAAAAGCTCCAAGCCTATTATATTAAAAATTAATCCACCATTTTTTAAAAGAAAATCAAGAGTCGATTTTAACTATAAATATACTAAAATTGTGCGGAAACAAAAATTGTGAACTTGAAGATGTCTTCAGTGATACAAAAAATAACTTAATTTAACATTTGATACAGTATTCCATAAAAAACAAAAACATGAGTGATCATAAATATTATTTATGAAAAATAATGCATTTGAAAGTAATTGTATTTATATTTTAAATATAGGATTATTATATTATTAAAAACATTAAGTTTAATTTAAGTCTCTTATTCATTTTGCAGATTATGCATTTGTTTCTTCTTTTTTTAACCATTTACAATTATGTCACTGAAAAAACCTTAAACTTTAAAACTTAGTTACTATCATTCATTAGTTGGAAAACTATAGGTGTATGGATACGCTAATTTTTAAATAAAATAAATGGAAAATTACAAAGCCTCTCTGAGGTTCATGCTAATTACAATAAAACCAAGATATTTTTGAAAATTACAAAAAACCCCTGAGGTTTGATTCTGTCTCACATTTCCACTTCATAAGCAATTTTTTTATTTTAAAAAAACCCTTAATATTTTTATAAATATTACAGTTATCGCCTTAAATTTAAGACATAATCAAATTTGAGGGGATTTTTTGTAATTTTGAAACATCGTTTTTTTTTTCAATTAGCCGAAACCTCGGGGGGTCTTTTGTAATTATCCCTAAAATAAATTAGAGACATTACTAAATAATACTTGGAGGGAGGTTTTAATCAAAAACCCATGTGATGCAAAAAACATCAGCGTTCAGCCCCATTTTCATTAACTCAGGCACCTTTAAAAGTTCCACATCGGGAGAATGGTCGATTTGCAAGTGCAACAAATATTGGAATGCCGTGTTTGGCAATCTACATTTTGAATACCAACTCTAACATACAATGAAATTTTTGTTGCGTGTGGAACCCACATTGACCAACCATAACGACTTTCAGTTTTCTGATGAAATAAAAAGAAATCGAAAAATGTTGCTTGACTTATTGACTGATTTTGGAATTAAGAAGTGCCCGATTTTTCATCCGGTGAAGGAGCTGGAAATTCACAGCTTTGGAGCCATTTTCTACCATCCACATGGCTACCATATGCAGTATGAAAATGATTATATGCGACATTGATATTTTATTAACGGGTTTTTTTTTCTTTGGATAAATTACTTGAATATCAAAATTTGGACTTGAAATTTGTAGATGAATTAAGCGTAATATACGACCCCATTTGCTTCAATTGATATAATTACATAAGACCGATTACATTAGGATATGGGTGAATTATTATGCAATATCAATCATGTTTAATAGAGCATTTTGCTTGCAAGTTATTAAGTAAGGTGATAATTAATTTTTTTCCAATTTTTTCCATGCACATTGAGTAGGAGTTAGTACATCCCGAAATGGGTTAGGCATTGTTAATTTGGCTGAAACTTTAAATCTGTTTCAAATCCAAAAACCCCCGCCCACCCCGCCAAAGGTAGTGGGGTGGGTTGAGGTTTAATGGCCCGCTAAGAGGCGGTCCTAAATGGCTAGCCCGTTTGGGACGCTGGTTGAGACGGCCAACTCATTGGGCGAGGCGGGCTAGCCGCTGGCCGATGCAGCTCTACACACAATATTCACAATAGTTGTATTACGCTCCCGTAATTAGAAAAAAACATTATTATGTGTGTAAATAATTGTTACTCTTCTAACCTATTAGCTAAACTGTAATAAACTTTTTTATGCATTTTCCGAAGATTTTCAAAAACTTTACAACTCTCACAACATCAACAACTGCATTTGTTTGAAGAACTAAATGGCCCATTCAATACTAGTGCATAATAATGAACTGAATTGTTACTTTATGCACAAACCTTTGTTGGCGCAATGCATTAGACAGAATTGTAGAGAGCAAGGTATTTGGGGGAGCAATGGATGATGTCAGATAAACTTTGTAGAGTACCCAACAAGCAAACTTAAAAAAAAAAAAAAAAAAAAAAAAATTGAAATGTTTCTACGGGCCAGCCCGCTCAATCCGCCCAAGGTGGGTTGGGTTGTGTTGAAGTTTTTTATCGGCCTGCTACCTTGGTGGGCCAACCCGCCCGCACCGCCAAATGGGGGTTTTGGCGGGTTGCATGGTCCAACCCGCCCCGCCGACCCGTTTTTGTGGTCTAGAGGAGTATATAAAATAAAGGGTTAAAAATGTCAATCAAATCTTTATCTTGGTTGTCCAGAGGTATTTGATTATGTATCAAACCAAGGGGTCGGGATAGGTCCGATCCACAATTAAGCAGTTAGCTGATTACATGTTGGGCCTAGTATGTATCATGACTCATGTGCTCTCCCAATGACTAACAAATACAATATTAAACATGATTAGTTATCTATCCTATCCAATCAAAGGTAACAAACAAGGCTTACGAGTATAGATCATTTCCCTAAGTATGTAATTTGTATTAATTATATATATTGCATGAAAAATACAAAATTTAGAATAAAGAATCTGAAATGATGCCTCGATGCTCTGGACGTTTCCCCTTAGATACCGTTGAAAAGTAAAGTAATATGCTAAATTAACATTCTTAATCAGATTTGACCTAGTGAAATATACCGCGTTAACAATAGAAATTCAAGGGCACAATCTTCCCATTTTCTGTTATTAACCTATTTTTAAAGTTGAAGAGACTCTACTGAAAAATGATTGAACAATCGTTAATTGCCCCACACTAGTTTGAAAAGAGGACAAAGAGAGTGTAGAAAGAGGAAAAGTAGCGTATTACTTCTTCATCATTTCTTCTTTTAGTTTAGATTTACAGAGTTTCCCTCATTTTTCTCCATCTTCACATTATCCAGCCCCAATTTCACTTCATTTTTCCTCTGCAACTTTTACCCATCCACAAATGTTGAAATTGTGTGCCTTTATTTGTTAAAAATGCCTAACTCTGAACTTTCGTGATTCTCGAAAATGAAATTGGAGTTCCTTAATATCATCTTCGTTGCTGTTACAATTTTTGTCCCGTGTACGTCTGCAGCCTGGTGCAACCACACATGCGGCGATCAGAAACTCCCGTTTCCTTTCGGTTTCTCCGCCGGCTGCCAAATCCAGCTCAATTGCACCTCCAATGGCACAATTCTCGCCGCCGATCTGCCGGTCCAGTCCATCAGCGGCGGCACAATTTTAGTCAACCTTCCGGCGATGTGTAGCCGCCCTGTGGAGGCGTTTCGCCGCCTATTCACTACTAATTTTGCTCCGACGTCTCACAACGCCATCCTTTTGCAGAACTGCAAAAATCAGACCAGCGAGTGTTTTATTCCGACGACAATGGTGCAGGCTCACTTCGAGCTGCTCGAATGCGACGCTAGCAACGCTAGTATTAGCTGTTACTCGGAGACGAGTAATCGGACCTCGTTTATTGATTACAGGAATCTGACGAGGAGTGGCTGCCGGTCTCTGTTTTCGGCGATCTCGATGGAGTCGTTTGCCAACAGTTCGTCGGTTTCGTTGGATGTACAGATTGTGAGGTTGGGTTGGTGGCTCCATGGGGAATGCCGGTGCTCGGAGAATGCCAAGTGCGTTCGTGTTTCGCCGCCGGTTGAGGGGAATCCGCCGTCGCATCGGTGCGAGTGCTTGGAGGGGTTCGCCGGAGATGGGTTTCGCGACGGGTTGGGCTGCCAGAAAGGTAAAACTCGAATGATATTTTTGCTTCTTTTGTTTATCTTTCTTTTTGTTTGATTAATCACCTTTCCTTTTTTACTTTAATTACATGTGACATAATTTTTTACTGTGTTTATTGATAATAAAAAGAAAAAATGATAAATTTTGTTGCCATTTCAATTCGTAAGACATTCATAATTATGGCTTCTTTCGATGCTGCCATACAATGGGTCCAGTGTCTTGATCAGAAAAAGAGATGCACCCATGAGAATTTCAAATGTTTGAATTTGAAAGTTTGCTTTCAAAGAATTTGAATTATTGTTCTACTGTGTCTACCCTATTAATATTGCACTTTTTGTATTCAAAGAATTTGTTTATTGTTCTACGTTTTCTACTCTCTTTATATTTCATTGTTTATGATTCATAGCCCATATTTATGAAATAAATCACATCCGAAAAATCAATAGCACATATTTATGTAGTCACACAAATCGTACATTTTAAAAAATGAAGTAAAAAATGGAACTGGGAAATAAAACAAAGAGTTAAAACCCTTTCAAAGAATGCAGCCATTATTGCAGATTACATTTAATCATATTGTTGAAATGAAAATAGGACAATTGTCGAGATCAAAATTCTAATGTTCATTTATTTCATTCTTCGTTCTCTTCCGGAATTACATGTCCTTTATTGTTTCAAAAAAAAAATCGTCTGAAAATACGATTAAATTTAAATAAATAAATTAAATAATAAGTCCAACTTAATCTAGTATTGTGATTGATCACTTTTTTAAAAAATATGAAGTTTTCCATAATCACATAAAATTACACAAAATTAGTCCCTTGGAATTGGCTGGCCGAATGGTTAATTAGTCAATTTGCCTTCAGTACCAGATTTCAAGGTATCTTTGGACACACGGAATTTTTGTTCTTATTCAGTGCGTTTGATTTGTGGACTTTTGTCGGATTAACATACTTTTTGATGTTTTAAATAGAAAGAAATACATCATATCAATACATCGTGGGGCTACCACTGTCGTGTTTTTGGTAGAAAATACTAACCATATTTAAGAATTTTCACAACATTTTATCTAGTTAATCATGTCGTGTTCTCACAATATTTATAATAAGGTATATTGTTCATATACAATATACCCTGTGGACCCAAAGAATGACAATAATGATCCCAATTATCAAACAATATTCTAAAAGTTTGATGGCTTTCTCGCTACCATCATTTGGTGGTAGTAAATAAGGTCAATCTAATCCACTGCCAGATTTTCTTTCATCATCTGTTGTGGAAATTTTCTAAATTCTTCACCATTTGGTAATATTAAACAGAAAAGTAAATAAATAAATAATAGTACACTAATAAAAAGTCCAACAATTACCTAAAACTGGGTAGTTCACCTAATGAAATGATGTTAGGTATGGTAGGGACTGGATGTGTATAGATTTCTTTAGAAATTTGTGTCTGCTTGTGAGTAAGAAGATGCCACTAGGACAAAGTCCAAACTCCAACCATAAGAATTATGTCATTGAAGTACCAGAAGTAGATTAACTAAGCTCAGGACAAAGGCATTTCAATGTAAATATATATAGATCTACGGATCTGTGGGGTATAAAATGAAGAAAACCTAGATAAAAAAAATAAATAAATAAATAAAGGAAAAAAACAATGGGATAATCATAACATATGCTTGTAGAGTTTAGGGAGTAGGTTTGAGAAATTCATGCTCTCATCAGCATCATTGGGGTACCATATTGTCGATTTTGTGAACTCTATGACTTGAAGTCTGAATCCTCTATTTCAATTTGGTATTTATATTTGACGTGTATAAAATATTATACATTTCAAAACCGTGAGTTTATAGAGTCAATTTTTGTTTTCCTTTTTCGCAATTCCAGATGTTAATAATTTCATCATATGTTGTACAACAGAGTCACTAGCATGTAATCCATCCAAGTACTTATCAGGCCAATGTGGAGGAACAACAAGAGTTGGTGTATTAGTAGGAGGTAAATAAATCACACTTCATTTCTTTTTCCAGGATTGTAAACATATTACAACAACAATTAGATTAATTTAAAGGCGGGCCTCTGCTTCTCAGGTGTAGCAGCAGGTGCTTTTTTAATGGTGAGTTTAGGTCTAGTATTCTGTTTCATCCGAAAGAAATCCAAACTGAGGAGCAGAAGCAGAAGGAGCCGCCAAATATGCGAAACAACAGGGATCACTATTCCCGTCTACGCCTACAAAGAAATGGAAAAAGCTGCCGACTTCTTCTCCGAAAAAAGAAGGCTCGGAAACGGCGCTTATGGAACCGTCTACTCAGGAAAGTTAAACAATGACCAATGGGTTGCTATCAAGAGAATCAAGCATAGAGATGCTGAAAGCAGCGAACAAGTCATCAACGAGATCAAACTCCTCTCCTCCGTCAGCCACCCAAACCTCGTCCGTCTCTTAGGTTGCTCTATCGAAAACGAAGAACAAATTCTCGTCTATGAATTCATGCCCAACGGTACTCTGTCTCAACACCTACAAAGAGAAAAAGGCAACGGCCTTTCCTGGCCGGTTCGTCTTACTATAGCTGCCGAAACTGCTCAGGCTATCTCTTATCTTCACAACGCAATGCACCCTCCGATTTATCACAGGGACATAAAATCCAGCAACATACTCTTGGATTTTAATTACAAATCCAAAGTGGCGGATTTCGGGCTTTCCAGACTAGGGTTAATAGAGTCCTCCCACATCTCGACTGCGCCTCAGGGTACCCCGGGATACCTCGATCCTCAGTATCATCAGCATTTTCATTTATCCGATAAAAGCGACGTCTACAGCTTCGGAGTGGTGCTAATTGAGATCATAACAGCGTTGAGAGTGGTGGATTTTAGTCGGCCTCAGAACGAAGTGAATTTAGCCGCTCTTGCTGTCGACAGGATTGGGAGAGGGTATTTGGACGAGATTATCGATCCGTTTTTAGAACCTACTTTGGACGCTTGGACGCTTTCGTCGGTGCATAAGGTGGCTGAGTTGGCATTCAGATGCCTTGCATTTCATAGGGACATGAGGCCCTCAATGATGGAAGTTGCCGCTGAATTGGAACAGATTAGGCTAAGTAAGTGGACAAATTCTGAGATGGGCTTCATGGGGTCTTCAGAGGCGTCGTCTCGTTCGTCGTCCTCTAATTTAAGTGAGAAGCCGTTGAATCTGTCGGTTAAAAAGCATGAATTTGACAACGTAGGTTTATTCAGTAGCACGAATTCGTTAGACACCGTGACGGATTTTTCTCCTGTTTCTGTGGAGGACTCATGGCAAAGTGATCAGAGCTCACCATCCTCAAATAGTTTGTTAAATCGTGTTATCCGGTAAATTGTTTTATTTTAAATGATGATGTATCTTGTGCTAGTATTTGTATCATAAAATGACTCTTGTAAGTATTTTTTGACTGCAATACATACTGTCAATATACTACAACATTCTTCTTTTGCCCCGCCCGTGTAGTATATTGATGATTGATTCTTTTCTGTATGCTTTCCCCGAATCTGTTACTGTCTCCGGTGGCCAAACTAGTTACTGTCTGCATGTTGATTGCATTGGCTACCTCTAATGTCAGTTGGACATCAACAACGCCTTCCTTCATGGTTACCTTTATGTTGGAAAATTTACAATGGTTACTGACGGAAAAGCCTTCAAGATGGCTTACAAAACAAAAAAAGAAATATTACAAGAAAGTAAAACCTAACTATTATCTTGAAAGGACTCCAACCCGAAGCATGAATCGACAAAATTTTACAAGCCAAGTCGAGGAAGACCTCTATCTCGCAAAGAAAACGCCCCGGCTAGTGCTCACGGTTTGACGTAATGTCCCCAAAGATAAAACGGTTTACGTCTTTTGTGTAGTAGCACCACTAACATGAAAGCCCCATCAAACTAGAATGGTGCGAGAACTGGTTTGCTTGACACGAGAAAATGCGAGAAAGGAAGTCTTTGACACGAGATGTTGTAACACTTTGAGGTAGTAACACCTTCGGATGATTATGAACATTTGAATTTCTGCGAAAATTAGACTTCCTCTCTATCTTCTCACTCTCTCTCACACTACTCATCCTCCTCCCTTGCAACAATGCACCCTAAGCTTATAAAAGCCATAATTTCCAACACTGAGGGAATTAAAGATAAGAGAGTGGGCATTAAACCACATGTAACTCCCATGAGTTACAAGCCTCTATTTATGACCACTACTTAAGGAGTTACAAACTCCAAAAGCCACATGAACCTAGACCAATGTCAGATTCATGACGAACCTAGACACTCCAACGCCTCGATTCATCATCAACCCAACTAATCGGATGAAGCGGGCCAAGCCCATTTTCGAGTGACAAAACCAATCAACAGGTAACCCGAGCCCAAAGAGCCTGGCCTGGTCCACGCCCATTTGTGATCATACACTTGTGTTATAGTATATCCAACCAATAACACCTTCTAGTATTTATACTTAGGATAAACTACGCCCATTCACGTGGCCAACATCGTGTATTAATTTCTCACTCATCACCGAAATTCGATTTTGAGAAATATAAAATACTACGAACATCTACTCGAAACGTAGATTAACAATTCACAATTTAATTCGTCTAGAATTAAATTCTTAGCCACCAAAAATTTGGTCAAAGTCGGTCGACGTCCACTTTATCAAAACCAAATTTCCAACAATCCCCCACATGAGTGGAAATTAATGCATGCATGAATGCGGACACGCAAACCAGTCCTCAAGAGACAAATCGCATCCAGGAAGGTAGCTTGTGGCTTTGAACCTTCCGTAGTTAATGCCATCGGGTACACTAGCGGCCTAGTGGGACGCAATGCCTTGAACTATTCCTCTACATGGTATATACGTTTTTGTCTGTTTTGGCCATGGACACCACTTTGGATTCATAAGTGTTACTTTGAAGCGGCTCGCACTTCTCACTTATATAGGTGATCTCCTATCCGAGTATCTGCCATACTCAACCTCAACGAGGTGTAGGAATCATTAAAAGTCAAATGACTTAGCCACCACAACTTGCGGGTGTTTCAACACTTGGCATTGCTCTCAGGGATGGGTTGAAGCATTGTTTCCAAGTGTTACAACATAACCTTCATAGCTTAGTTTTTCCATTGAACCAAGTTCTTGGGATCTTGATCATCATGGTTGGGTTACCACTATGATGGTTATTTTACTTTGTGGACTTTAAGCCCATTCCTCAAAGCAATTTAGTCAATTAATCTCGATTCAGTCCTTTCGTCAAAGGATATGCCAAATTGTCTTTTAACTTTACGTAGTCAATTGAAATCACACGAGTTTGAGATCAATTATCTAACGGTATTGTGTATCCGATGAATATATCTAGAATTACCGTTATACATATTGCTCTGTGCCCTTTCTATAGCCGCTTGGCTATCACGGTGAATCATCGCGAGGAAGGCATAGGCTTTCTCCAACATGGAATATCTTCCAAAAAGTTTCAAACCACTGGCTTCTTCACCGACTTTGTCCAAAGCTATAAACTCGATTCCATGGTGGACCGAGCTATACACGTTTGCTTCGTGGACTTCCATGATCTTTGCACCACCTCCAATGGTGAATATGTATCCACTAGTGGAGTAAGAATCTTTCGAATCCAAAATCCAACTAGCATCATTAAACCCTTCAAGTACATCCGGATATCTCGAGTAGTATAGCCCATACTCCAGGGTATACTTCAAGTATTTTAACACCTTGGTTAACGCTTTCCAATGCTCATGACTTGGATTGCTCTCTCGAGATGTATGTAAAAGCGTTGATTGGAATATCTATGCTAGCATCTCTACTCAACATGAGATATCCAACTCTCAATAGTTCAAAAGATTATAAGGTCTCACAAATATTCACGGACTTCTCAATCATGCAAGCTATTTTGTGTCAAGTACTCAAGATCAGTATTGAAACTCATCGGTTAGAATTATGAATCAATACATCAAACAAGTTTAAATCACGGCCTTTTGATAAAACAGAATTAAAGCAAAGTACTTGATGAAAAAAATATTAACTTCAATTATCATTAATCATCAAATAAAAGTGTTTATTAACCTACTCCCAAACCCGGGAATCACAAAGTGTTTAGCCGGACATTGAAGATAAACAATTCATAGACAAATTATTCATAATCAAAATCTAACTAATTGAAATAATGATACGATGGAATGAGTGAACTCGGGGGACGATGATGATCTCTCGATCTATCTTCAATCCTCGAAGGTGTGGTTGCGGTCTTGATCGATCTCTCGAAGTTTCCGGTGGAAAACTGCTCTTCTCTCTGGTTTCTAGGGCAAAATTCAGCGTGTCCTGTTTGTGGCCGCCCAGTGGGTCTATTTGTACTTCGTTTGGGTCGAAATCTAGTTGAAAACGAATCAAACTCTTTTTTCCCGAGAGAGCACGGGCGTGCCATACGGCACGACCCATGATGGTAGCCGCACGTATTGTTTAATTCACAGAATGGAGCACGGGTCGTGCTCTTTGGCACGGGCTGCCCGTGCTACATGTCGAACCTTGTGGCCTGATGTCTGGGTTGAGCACGGGTCGTGCTGTATGGCACGGGCTGCCCGTGCTCACCCGTAGCAACTCATACGGCCGTTTTCTTCCATTTTTGCCCAATTTGTCCGACTTCTCGACTCGACTCCAAACTTCGTACTTCACATCAATTATTGGCGGTTGCAATGCTCCAATTTGTTGCCAAAATGCTATAATTATCGATAATTTCTTACAAAACGAGCAAAGCGTAATCCTTTTCCACAAAACAGAACATAACCCTATTTATTCATATAATGCATGCATATCAACACATTCTAGCCAAGATTAAGCCCAAAATACATGCAAAATACATGTCAATCGAACCCCAAACTTAAACTGTTGTGGTCCCGGTCAACACTTTATAAATAAGACAACACAAATGGGGTAAAGAAGAGCAACTCAAGAACACCGCATCACAATTCATGTCATCTATCCATAGGCATCAAGACAAACCAACCAAGCTTCAAATAGCTAACACGGAGCACAAGTCTATTAAAATCATGGTAAAACACTTCAAATCACGCCTCTCGGGGATAAAGTGTATACTCTACTCACTAGAATAATAAGGACGTGTATTCGCTCAAATCATATCAATGTTGAAGAATTACCATATGCTTGCAAATCATCTCACATCTCCGTCACTCGTTTGTATGCAATTCACAAATCGAAAGGACTTTGTTTATGGTTGTAATGAAGGCTCTTTGGTTAAGGTAAGGAAATATGTATAAAGTGACTCAACTCAGCGTATAGATTAGTAAGCACATCGTTTTTCTCAAGCAGTTATTCTAGTACCAACCAACTATGTACTTCCAATCGCCTTATATCTCATCACCTCTCTATTTCTCCCTTCTTTTTCATACAAATCATTCTCCTTCGCCTTACATCACAATTTCCAGCCTATTTCTCGTACTGTCGACTCACTTTTTCAGTCGTTTTTTTTTGAAATTTCTTTCATGTTTTTCGACTCTTTTGTGAGTCTCCTCCTTTTTCTCATTTTCTTCTTTTATTCTCAATCACCCAACATATAAACTTTTCTAACTTCTCGATACCCCTTCATTCAATCCTTTATTCTATCCATTACTCAATGTTATACGCTCAATTTTAGGATAACAGATATATCATTTTACGGCTTAAGGCTTGAAATGTGGCTATCAAAAATCGTGCAATATGCTCAAATTGGCTAACTAGGGAAATCAATTATCAATGTAGGCAAAAAGGCTTGAAAGGCTTAACAAAAATGGCCTAAAATCATTTTTATGAATGCATACAACATGTGACCTTGACGGAGATGCGAGAACAAGTTCTAGAATTCAAATCAACATGAATGACACACTCAATCACAAACAAGATCGCATAAGATGAAAGCAGTAAAAAGGCTCAAAAGCTCACAGGCTTGTACATGCATAATTCAAAGTATATTCACCATGATCCCAATAATCACATGCTCCATATTAATTATTCTCAACCCGGTCAACTCACGCTCAACACCCAATTCAAAATAACATAAACCGCTCAACACATGCTCCCAAGATCAACAAGCACACAATAGCGGTCAACTCACTCCCTAAACAACTAAGAAAACAATAAACGTGCTAAAATAATCAAAAACAACTAATGCAATGCAACTACATGCTCTACATGCAACTACATGAATGCAAAAGGCCACACCCTTCAAAAATAAATTACTACCTCTCCCCCAAACTTGAATGAAATTATAGCACATAGAAGAGAAGGTAGAATTTCAAAGAAAATTGTGGATATGACCTGGATTATGTGGGGATGGCGGGAAAGTGGCCCTGGGAGATATGCTAATTTTGAATTTATTGTAACGCTGCTGCCGCAATATCTCCAACTCCCGCCGCTCTTGGGCTTGGTACCACAAGTCTGAGCTTGGTACATTTGTTCTGAATTTGGTACCTTTATTCTTGGACTTGATACCTTTGTTCTTGCTCGCTCGGAAAGCACCAAGTCGTCCCTATCTTGGCGCAAGCTTTCTCAAAAGCATAGAATCGGTCATGATCGTCTTGTCCCCCACGCTCCTCACCTTGGTGGGAGCTCTGCAGAATATTGGGCCGCCCCGTGGGGCGCCCTTTCAGCCTCCTGCCGAATCCTCTCTCGTGCCTATCATACTCTGCGCCTCCATCACCATGTCCTCTTCATCGGGTAACCCGGCTACCCTTCTCCTTTTTCGTGCGGTTAGGCCGTTCATGACCCGATATGAGCCTCGAGTGCGAAGCCAATTAATTTGATTGTCTACCACAACGGTGGCGTGGGTTAGGGAGAGGAAAGCGGACCCGACTTTTTGTTGAAAAGCAGAGGATATGCTCCTCTTGATGATAATCTTCATGGTGCGGAGGGCTTGAATGTTTGACGCGGCGATCGCCATCTATCGGCTCCATGTGGCTCATGTCAACCCAAAATGTCGAGCAATGGGGATGATCATTTCCCAATTAATATTATCCCCATGTCCTTGAGAGATATAAACGGCATGGTCCACGAAGTTTGCCGCCATATTATAAAGGGTGCGGGTGAGCATACACTAAAGTAAGTACTGACTCTCTCACTTGCATACCCCGTTGTTGTGGCAAGCGAACACGGAATAGGCCGTCACTTTTTGAATGTAGCGAATACGGGGTTGCGAGTGACGAGGCCTTGGATGTGTGCGCGCGTATTGCATTAGGCGGTTTACGGGGTTTGATCAACATTCGCGAGTTCGCGCGAGTTGTAGTTTGCGACAGTGGTATGGGGCGTCGATGGTACCCCAAAAACGGTTCGATTCGGCGATGGTGACGTTCCTCCAAATGTTGCCCAATCAAACCGATTTTTCGAGGTTCATTCCTTACTCGCGTCTCGTAACGCACATCTTGTGCTCAAGAACTCGAGGCGAGTGTTTTGAATATTGGCCACCGCCCTTGCATGAAGGCGGTCCATCCTACTCGTTCAAACATTTGCCACACCTCCTCATGTATCCGAGAGCTCGGGTACACTCATCGTCGGCATAAGCGTGAAGGTGTGAATGTACGAGTGATCACCGGTTCGATTTTTCCATCAATTCTGGCTCTGTGAAGGTGAGTCCATAAGCTAAGGGGCTATTTGGATCAATCTCTGGCGGGTCGCCTTAGACGTCCACCCGACCTCTTTGGTTACGTGGTTCAGCCATTTTTTCGATTGAGTACCTGGCAAAACAATCGTGAGAATCCGTATATGCCAAGTAAAACAAACGATGAATTACATACAACAATTAACGTAAGGCATAGTGTCTCATCTCAACAATTCAATTCACAATTAAGCTTCCAAGCCCAAACAATAATATAATTGCAAAGAATCATAGTCACTAACACCCTAAACAATCGAGCTCATGTATAATTCATCGAGCAATCAACCAAAATCATCATAATTCACCAACCCACAAGGTGTTCGATAAAATGCCCAATAGAAAATTTCAATCGAATACATGGCAAAAGTATCAAACAAGCATCATATAGCAACCCTAATCCATAATCCTCAAGAAATTCGACATAAAAAGTGCAATTCATACCTTAAATCCCGAGAATTTGAAAAGAGTTGAAGTTTGAAACCCTAGGTGCTTTGTACCCCCAAATCCTTGCTTCAAAGCTATTTCACAAGTGTAATTCGTGTTTAGAATAGTGTGGGAGGTGAGTAATGGTGATATTCTAGGAGAATTTTCGAAAAAAAATTGAAAGGTTTTTCTTGTACGTGCGTGCGCGAGGGGAGATGAATTTTTGTGTGAAAATAAAAACCCCCTAGCGTTTTAATCCTTCAAAGGAAGAGCACGGGCCGTGCCAAATGGCACGGGCAGCCCATGCTAGGGGCGAAGATTTGGCCCCAATAACATGGAAAGAGAACGGTCGTGCCAAATGGCACGGCGGCCCATGCTTGGGGGCGAACGAAACTCCTCAAGTCTTTGGTACCAAGACGGGCCGTGCGCATGGCGCACGGGCGGCCCGTCTAGGTACCGCACCCTGTGTTCGAGTTTTTTTAAATTTTTTTCAATATAAAGAAAACAAGGAAAAAATCCTAACCTATGAAAGCAAATAAATCCTAACTTAGGAAAAAGAAAAAAACAAACCTACAAAAACATGGGAAGAAATAAAACAACAAAACCATTGGGTTGCCTCCCAACAAGCATCGAATTTAACGTTTATAGCTTGACACTGTTTACTCGATCATGGTTCTAGCCAATTGATGCGATTCACTTCTTCATGTTCTTCTCCTTGCCAATTCAACTCGCATAAATCCGAACCTCCCTTGAATGCCTCTAGCGTAGAAGTCACTCGTCGGTCAAATGCCATGTTCTTCTCGTTTGCATCATTCGCGGCAAGACACGCATGCTTCCGAAAGCTGCTGGTCCTTATCGTGTGCTTTGCTTTCTCACCATTTATTACGTCCCGCATATAATCTATAGACACACACAATGACTCGGATTAAAAGTATTAGCACTTAAAACGATTTATGAGATATTGATTTACAATACTCCATGTTATCATGATGGTTCCGGCCTTATAGATGGAGAACAACACCGCTCATCATTAACTCATAATGTGAGCTCTCCTTTTATACATCTATCAATGCGCGTGCGCAAATGGCTAGGAATGGACGCCCGAAGTATCGAGAGGGACGTCTCGATCTTCCTCCATGTTAAGCACTAGAAAGTCCCCAGGGAATATAAACTTGTCTACCTTCACGAGCACATCCTCCACGATTCCCTTGGAATATGTGAGTGATCTATCCGCTAGTTGTAAGGTGACCGTGACGGCTTCACCTCTCATAATCCAAGTTTCTCGAAAATGGACAAGGGCATTAGATTAATACTTGCTCCAAGATCACAAAGTGCTTTCTTAAATACACCACCACCAATAGCACAAGGGATAGTGAAACTCCCGGATCTTTGAGCTTCGTGGTAGTTTCCTTTGAATGATCGCGTTCTGCACTCTTCGGTCAAATTGACTATCTCGAATTCTCGCCAACTTTTTCTTCTTGGACATCACTTCCTTCAAAAACTTCGCATAATTGGGCATCTGCTCCAATGCGTCTGCAAACGGTATGTTAATATTCAGTTTCTTAAAGATGTCTAAGAATTTAGCAAATTGGGAATCTAACTTTTTCTTTTTAAAACGTTGAGGGAAAGGAAGTGGTATAGAAAAATTTGAAAGATCGAGTTTAGAGAAAGATTTAAGCTTCTCAGCCCCTTTTTGTTCAGTAGCATGGTCCCCAACTCCTTCCTCGGCCTCAACATCGCCCTTTGCTTTTAATTATGTGTCTCGACTCTTGACGTTGTCCCTACAGGGGGAGCACGGGCGTGCTCCCCGTGTCCGTCTGATAATTCCTGGTATTTTCGGCCCTTCGTATTCCGTACCACTCCTCGGATGAATGGCGTTACTTAATGTTCCTTCGAGTTAACCTCGGTGTTGCTCGGAAATTGACCTTTCGATGCTCACCAATAATCGTAGCTATTTGGCCTATTTGAGTTTTAAGATTTTTCATTTGGGACCCCAATTGTGTGACCTGGGACCCCAATTGCATGACATGGTTTTTGATTTTATCTATCTTCGCCTCATCCTTGTTGAATCTATTCCTCGTCTCACTCATAAACGAGGTGAACATATCCTCCATGGTTGGCTTAGCTCTGCGATAATGACACCATTTGTCACATTAAACCCGGTGGTGGTTGCATCACGTTCTTCGTGTTTGCATAAGAGAAGTTTTGTGGTTCCTCAAGCCCGGATGGTAATGGGTGGGATTTTGATTGTTAAATTGTTGAAATTCGGTTATTCACATAATTTGCTTTCTTTATCGATCTAGAGGAACTCCCCCATTACTTGCACCCGCGTTTCCCTCATTTACCTTTGTCAAAGCACTCAACCTGGTTTGTTAATACGGCCATTTGGGCTGTCGGCTCTTTGGTTGGGTTCGAATCGAAACTTCGGCTACCCTTTTCACATTAGTCCTTTCGGAGGACCCCGATATCTATTCATGGCCATCTCCTCCAGCAAGTTGAATGCATTCTCTCGAAAACCTCGCGAGTAACGCGCCCCCTGCTAAAGTATCCACAAACGATCTAGTCGCCCCATCAACCCATTGTAAAAGAAGTAGATTTTGTTGATTTTCAGAAATCCGTGTTGTGGGCACCTCTTCAACAAATCCCGGAATCTCTCCCGGGCCTCATACAAAGACTCAGAGTCAAACTATCGAACCGGGTGATTTCACTTTTAAGTTGTAGTGTCTTGCTTGGTGGGAAATATTTGAACAAAAACCTCTGTCTCACTCATCCCAATTTTTCACACTCCCCCCAGGTTAGGGTGCCTACTTGATTCTAGCCTTATCCCTTAAAGAGAAAGGGAATAGGCGAAGACATATAAGCATCATCATGTCACCCCATTCATCTTGATATTATTACAAATCTGTATGAAATTCGCAAGATGAGAGTTGGGATCCTCGGACGGAAACCCCAAATCGATTACATTGCACCATCGAGATCGATCTTTGGCTTCACCAAAGTTATTCGCATGATTGGGACATTGGCAATTCTACCATAGTTGCGATTGATTGGGCGAAAGTAATTGCGAATCGCGTCTTTGTTGGACTGATCGGAGCCACTAGAACCTCTCGGTATTGGTAACTCGACATTGACCTTTCCGCCCGATTGTTACCTTCGTTTTTGACCCCGTTATTGCCTATGTTGTTACCTTCTACGCCGCCATAGTCTGTCCTTCTTTGTCTTTCGCCCGTTTAGTAGCCGCACTATTCCGCCTAGCAAAAGCCTCAACCTCCGGTATGAGCGGTGCTAATTCTCCTTGCTTCGAGCGTGTGTTCATGCACTACCCGAACCAACTAAAGAAAACAAGTCAAACACAAAGTAGAAGTAAAATTAAACAACAAACTAAAAAGAAAGAAACATTGTCTAAATTAAAAACAATTCTATTTATCACAATATTAGTACTAAAAATTTAAATAGTCCCCCAACGGCGCCAAAACTTGTTCGCCTTATTTTTTTAGCTTCACCGCAAGTGTACGGTGCGAGTTTATAGAATAGGGTTAGCAAAGTCGAATCTCGAGGGATTAATAAATTAATGTACTAAGTATCGGATTATAATAGTCTCATTTTTATCTAAACGATCGAATTGTGATGGATTGGTGTTGTTAATACTAAAGCGTAAATTAATCCTAAATTAACAAAACAAAGAACGATTGAAGGATCGAGTATGAATGGATGGATTCCTGGGTTATGGTTTGATTAATATCTCTATTTTATTATCGATTAATCAAACCAAGGTTAAACGTATTCTTCTCTATAGACCAATCACCAAAGTGATTTACCCTCTCTCTCGAGATGTATGTAAAAGCGTTGATTGGAATATCTATGCTAGCATCTCTACTCAACATGAGATATCCAACTCCCAATAGTTCAAAAAGATTATAAGGTCTCACAAATATTCACAGACTTCTCAATCACGCAAGCTATTTGTGTCAAGTACTCAAGATCTAGTATTGAAACTCATCGGTTAGAATTATGAATCAATACATCAAACAAGTTTAAATCAATGGCCTTTTGATAAAACAGAATTAAAGCAAAGTACTTGAATAGATGAAGAAAACATTAACTTCAATTATCATTAATCATCAAATAAAAGTGTTTATTAACCTACTCCAAAACCCGGGAATCACAAAGTATTTAGCCGGACATCGAAGATAAACAATTTATAGACAAATTATTCATAATCAAAATCTAACTAATTGAAATAACGATACGATGGAATGAGTGAACTCGGGGCGATGACGATCTCTCGATCTATCTTCAATCCTTGGAGGTGTGGTTGCGGTCTTGATCGATCTCTCGAAGTTTCCGGTGGAAAACTGCGCTCTTCTCTCTGGTTTCTAGGGCAAAATTCAGCGTGTCCCTGTTTGTGGCCGCCAAGGTCTATTTGTACTTCGTTTGGGTCGAAACCTAGTTGAAAACAAATCAAACTCTTTTTCCCTTGAGAGGAGCACGCGGCCGTGCCATACGGCACGCCTTGACCCATGATGGTAGCCGCACGTATTGTTTAATTCACGAGAATGGAGCATGGGTCGTGCTCTTTGGCATGGGCTGCCCGTGTCATGTCGAACCTTGTGGCCCGATGTCCAGGTTGAGCTCGGGTCATGTTTGTGGCACGGGCTTCCGTGCTCACCTGTAGCAACTCATACTCGGCCGTTTTCTTCCATTTTTGCCCAATTTGTCCGACTTCTCGACTCGACTCCAAACTTCGTACTTCACATCAATTATTGGCGGTTGCAATGCTCCAATTTGTTGCCAAAATGCTATAATTATCGATAATTTCCTACAAAACGAGCAAAGCGTAATCCTTTTCCACAAAACAGAACATAACCCTATTTATTCATATAATGCATGCATATCAATACATTCTAGCCAAGATTAAGCCCAAAATACATGCAAAATACAAGTCAATCAACGTGTATAATTTGTAATGTACATCAGACTACCCATATACATGAGTATTCCATCCGAGCCACTGGTTATGCTTTATTAGCAACCAGATTTACACTTAAATCAATGGGCGTCTTTGATAATGAACTGTCAAAAGCATTGAATTTCTTCAAAGACTTTCTCCACATAGTGGATTGTGACAAGATAATTCCATCAGGAGTTCTGCTGATTTTTATCCCCAGGATCACATCAGCAGTCCCCATATCCTTCATGTCAAAGTTTCTCTTTAACATTCTTTTCGTGTCCATGATAGAATCATGACTACTGCCCATGATTAAAAAATTGTCTACGTATAGACAAACTATGACAAATGCTTCCGATGTCCTTTTGACATATACGCATTTATCACACTCGTTGATTTTAAACCCATTTGACAACATCGTGTTGTCAAACTTAAGATGCCATTGTTTTGGAGCTTCTTTCAGTCCGTACAAGGATCTTATTAACTTGCACACCTTCTTTTCTTGGATCGAGTGTAACAAACCCTTCAGGTTGTTCCATGTAGATTTCACCATATACCTCTCCATTCGAAACACCGTCTTGACATCCATCCGATGAATCTCTAGATTGTGCAAAGCAACAATCACGAGAAGCACCCGAATAGACGCAATCCTCGTTACCGGAGAATAGGTGTCAAAGAAGTCATACCCTTCTTTTTGTTTAAAGCCTTTGGCTACAAGCCGTGCTTTATACTTATCAATAGTTCCATCTGCTTTATACTTCTTCTTTAGGATCCACATACACCCTAAAGGTTCATAACCAGCAGGAGATCAACCAACTCCCACGTATGATTTTGCGAGAATGGACTCAATTTCACTATTGGTAGCTTCTTATCGAGAGCGAGCATCTTGACTACTTAGAGACTCTTTAATCGAGTTTGGCGCACCATCTAACATAAATGTTAGGAAGTCAGGTCCAAAGGACTTATCCACCTTAGGCCTCTTACTTCATCTCGATTCTTCACCACTCGGTGTTGAACTAAGCTGCTTACTGTCAAGTGTGACGGTGTCGTACAAAGTGTTGTTCCGGATGTTATAACACCGGCAACACCTTCAAGAACATCTCGCAGTAATATCCGGAGTCATTCCGGATGTTATAACACCGAAGTAACACCTCTAGCAACACCTCCGTAAACGCCCGAATATAGTCGTTTCTTAAAACTTCCATCTATCCTTTCTTTACAAGGATAAATATTCTCAAAGAATATAGCATTCCTTGATTTAATTATGGTACCAATGTCATTTACGGATTTTCCGACTTATATACCATAAAACGATATGCACTAATGTTAAGTGCATAACTAATAAATACACAATCGACCATTTAGGACCGATTTTAACTTGTTTTGGTTCATGTATTGCAACCTTAGCCAAACACCCCACACTTTAAGGTATTTATAAGAAGGCTTACGATTTTTCCACAATTCGTAAGGAGTCTTATCTTTCCCTTTAAGTGGGATTTTATTCAATATGTGGTTCGCCGTTAAAACAGCCTTTCCCCTACATATTCTCGAGTTTCTTTGTTCAACTCTGGATTACCCCGAACTTACATAGCTCATGGTTGTTTCATTAGCATTAGAATGCTTTTCCATTTGTTCTAAAACCATTAGAACCTCGTTCAACAATATTGTTAGAACCTCGTTCAAACAAATTTCAGAACCTTGTTCCAACAATTTTGTTCAAACCATTTACGCGAGTGTGACCTTAGATGTTGTCACACCTTCAAAGAATACTTGAGACCTCACACTTGGTTCTCGAAGCGCCTTAGGTGTTGCAACACTTTTGGCAACACCTCATGTAAGTATCTTTCCAGTGACCGCTACGGTGTTACAACACCTCGCATAACACTTTCGCGAATCGTGGTATAATATGCTTCTCGGTGTTATAACACCTCGCGAATCGCGGGTGCGATTAATACCGCTTTGGTGTTACAACACCTCGGACAACACTTTCTCGTAACACTTAAATCTCGCAATCAAGCTCGAAAGCCAAAGTGAGACGAGAAAGTATGGTTATACCCCACAATCGTTGGATCCGTTAGAATTCTTAAAAAGTATTCCAACACAGTTTTCTCGAGTCTCTACCAAGACTTTCATGGATTTAGCTTCATACCTCGATCGTTTTCTTCGATTTTCAATCGAACAATCGTGCCACCAATCCAATTTCCTTCCAGTTTTGCATTTTGGAATTCATGAAAATTTTCCAACCTGGTAACAACATCTAAACGATGCAAACCATTTGGAATTTTTCATTTAAACTACATCCCTTCAAAGACGTATATCATGTAGGATCAGTTGAAACTTTTAGACTAGTTTCAACACATTTTTGATTCTTGGAATCATCCATTTTTCAATCCAAAAATAAGAAATAACGAACCTCTTGAAATCACATCCTCATTTCGTATTTCTTTTCAAAACCACGAACATTTTGGAAAAACATCCTCAATTCAAACCACAAAATACATACAAAGAAAGTGTACCACTAAGTCCGTTAAGGATAAAGTCACGGCATAGGAAATCATCATCCTAGCCCCATGCTTCAAACGCAACGCGTTTTTAGCAACAACAACAATTCCAACCCCTGGAAGGTCTTGTCGATTCATCTCCAAACTAAAGCTCTGTTTCTCCTCGCCATCGTGAAGGTACAATATTTGTCTTGCGATTGTTGGAAAATTTACAATGGTTACAACGAGAAAAGCCTTCACGATGGCTTACAAAATAGAAACAAAAAATTACAAGAAAGTAAAACCTAACTATTACAAATCTTGAAAGGACTCCAAGTCCGAAGCATGAATCTGTTGAACTTTACAAGCCGAGTAGAGGAAGACCTCTATCCGCAAGACAAATACGTCCGGCTAGGGCTCACGGTTTGATGTAATGTCTCCAAAGATAAAATAGGTTACGTCTTTTGTGTAGTAGCACCACTAACTCAAAAGCCCCATCGAACTAGAATGGTGCGAGAACTGGTTTGCTTGACACAAAAATGCGAGAAAGGAAGTCTTTGACACGAGATGTTGTAACACGGGTAGTAACACCTACTAGACAGATTATGAACATCTCGAATTCTGCGAAAATTAGACTTCCTCTCTATCTTCTTACTCTCTCTCACACTACTCATCCTCCTCCCATGCAACAATGCACCATAGGCTTATAAAAGCCATCATTTCCAACACTGAGGGAATTAAAGATAAGAGAGTGGGCATTAAACCACATGTAACTCCCATGAGTTACAAGCCTCTACTTATGACCACTACTTGAGGAGTTACAAACTCGAAAGCCACATGAACCTAGACACCTCCAATGTCTGCAGATTCATAGACATACGAACCTAGACACCTCCAATGTCAGAATCATCAGCCCAATAGTCACTGAACGGAACAAGCCCATTTTCGAGTGACAAAACAAATCGAACCGAAACTCGAGTCCAAAGAGTTGGTCCGGCCGACTGCCCATTTGTGATCATACACTTGTGTTATAGTATATCCAACCAATAACACCTTTTAGTATTTATACTAGGATAAACTATGCCCATTCGCGTGGCCAACTTCGTGTATTAATTTCTCACTCATCCCCAAAATTCGGTTTTGAGAAATATAAAATACTACAAACATCTACTCGAAACGTAGATTAACAATTCACAATTTAATTCCTCTAGAATTAAATTCTTAGCCACCGAAAATTTGATCAAAGTCGGATCAACGCCCTTTATCAAAACTAAATTTCCAACACCTCCATGAGGAAGTTTTTATGACTCCCCCTCCAGGATACACCAAAGCACAACTGGGGCAGGCTTGCCTCCTTAAGCGGAGCTTGTACGGCCTCAAACAAGCTTTAAGACGGTGGAATCATGAGCTTTGTACAAAGCTTTTGGATTATGGATCCACTCAATCCCCTCACTATCATTGCCTATTTGTGAGACACCATGGGACTTCTTTTTCTTGCCATGCTCATATATGTCGACATCGACGACTTCAAAACTTACTTGGACGGTCTTTTCAACCATTAAGGACCTTGGTTTTGCTCGGTATTTCTTGGGTGTTGAAATTGCTTGGAGCACCCAAGGTACCTATTTTAATCAACGAAAGTACGTCCTGAATATACTCATTAACACGGGCTTAATTGGTTGCAAGCTTGCGACCGTTCCTCTTCCATCTGGCCTAAAACTTGAGGCTCAGTCCGGCATGCCATTTTCTGATACTGAAAAATACAGGCGCCTCGTGGGGAATCTTCTATATCTCAACTTTACCGCACCCGATATCACTTACTATGTACAGCAACTCAGTCGATTCGTAACCTCTCCTTATACTAGCCATTGGGATGCCGCTCTCCACTTACTCCGCTATCTTAAAGTCACACCTTCTTTGGGCATGTTCTATCCAGCTTCTTCTCCTTTCATCCTTTTCCGCTTATTGTGATGCCGACTGGGGCTCGTGCCCGGATACACGAAAATCCCTCACTGGCTACTGTCTTTTTCCTTGATTCTTCATTAATATCCTGGAAAACCAAAAGGCAAAATACAGTGTCTCATTCCTCTGCCGAGGCGGAGTATCGAGCTATGGGGAAGACAATATGTGAAATGTTGTGGGTTTCTTATCTTTCCAATGATCTTCACATTCCTATTCTGATTCCGGTCTGGTGTGATGATAATAAAGCGGCTCCACATATAGTTGAAAATCCCTGTGTTTCACGAACGTACGAAGGACCTTGATTTTGATTGCCATTTGGTGTGTATTCAGTTTAAGGCGGGCTTCCTTCTTCCTCAACATGTTCCATCTCATCTCATGTCTTCACCAAGGCCTTATCTCGTCCACAGCTTCAGCCATTCCTCTCCAAGTTGGGCTTACTTGACCACCATTGCCCAACTTGAACCGATTCGCTCACAGAGTCGTGGTTACCGTATTTCGTTTTATATATGTTACATTTTCTATTTTGTATTTTTTGCTTAGCTGGGCTGGCACTCACGAGTTCTTTATTCTTGCGCGCGTTTTTTTTCTCTCTATTTAAATACTGTAATTGTACGCCAATTTTGGGTATGAAGAATGAAACAAGTTTTAGATATTTCTAGATTTTTTGCTCTCTCTGTTCTCACAAATACAAATATAATATCTGAAGAAAATGCCGCAAAACCCTAATCTTTAGTTTATATGTATGTATATATATACTAGAAGAAAACCAGGTGTGTTACACGGGATTTGTCAAAAACAAAATTTTGGTATTGCAAATTTGTTTGTGGTTGTTATTCAAAATACTAATTAGTCTTCGTAATTAAATTATTTATTCTATTTCCAAGTGTATCGTCATTGTCTTTTGATATTTAAAGAATCATTTAGTTAATTGTGCTAATTTTGTTAATCAAAAGTATCTAATGAAAATATCTTCAATTTTTTGGTAATTTCTATAAGATTTAAATAGGTGGACAAATACTATTTATCACACAACGTGGCTCGGTAAAATCACTTCAATTAAATTCACATGATATTTCATAAGCAACGCAAAAATTTATTATTGATAAAATGAATATATTCGACTAAGGAAGATTTCATTTAACAGGAGCTCAGGAAGATTTCATTTAACTTATTTTTCAAGAGACAAACTAATACTTTTAAGGTAACAACTGATTTTTAAATCTTAATATAATTACTTATAACATTTTATTTGAAAAACTAATACTATTCGGAAAATTACTAAAAACATTTATAGTGAAAATGTTGATTTTATTAATTTAAAGTTAAATATATCTTCTATTTTTTAGAGTAGTTTATTTACTTTTCGAGTTAGATTATTATACATTTTGGGAGAAAAATTTAAATATATTAGGGAACTTATACATTTTTTATCTTTTTAGAACGATCATTTTACCTTTTAATTAGTAAGAAACCATTAATAAACTTTTGAAACTACTAATACATTTGGGAGAATGACTAATAAGTTTTCGAAGGACTTTTAATACATTTAATGAGAATTTTTTTTATTTATTTCAAGGAACTACTAATACTTTTTCGATGAACTACTAATACTTTTTTGGGATTGCTAATTTTCGGGAGTATATTAGGGTTGAAATACTAAAAAACTCTCGAGAAACTACTAATACATTTTATATAATATTTTTACATTTATTTCTTTGTATATATTCACATCAATAAAATTAATAATATATTACGGAAATTATAAACGGATATCATCAAGTTATATATTATATGAACTTAAAAAGTTTTTGTGTTAACCTAAACATCACAACCAGACACCAAACGATTAAAATACTTATTTCTCTAAAATATTTTCTCCAAAACACCAAATGTAAAACCATAGCCTTACTTATTAATACTTTCAGATAACACCAAAATTATCTGAAAGTATTCCCCTCAAATTTTTTTTTTTTTTTTTTTTTTTGAGAAACACCAAAATTATTGTTAACTGAGGGTTGTTAAACTTAATTGGTACGGTTTTCTTTTGAGATAATCTAGAGTCACAGTGGCAGCCGAAATGAAATGGTGAACTGGACTGGAACAAGGGTTTAAGCATAACTGAACAGTGTAAAAACCCTTCCGCGCAAAATTCCACCGAAACTGTAACCTCCCCAAGAACTCAAGATGAAGTTGCAATCTGCCTGCGTTTTCCTTCAAAATTATCCTCCGCCAACCCATTTTTCATCTCCTCAACTTCACACGGTAAGTGTCTTTCTTCTATCCGTCAATTCTTTCCCTCTTCTGCACGATAATCTTCACAGATTATAATATTTTTATGCCAAAATCTATTGTTATTAGGTCAATAAGCACTATGGAAATCATACTGGCTTTACAAGACAGATAGCCAGATCCCAACCCGAGCTCAAATGTACGTTTTCACTTTTTTTTTTGTTCCCATTTTATTTGGTTTACCATCGGCAATATTTTGGAATTTTCTTGTTCCTTTTTTTTATTCTCCCTCTTTTTGCTATTTCATCAGCTCTTTTGCCATCTCTAAGGAGTGGAGTTTTTTGTCGCGCTGTTAATTTGAATTCGCAAAGGAAGTTGGGTTTTCGGGTTGATGCGACAAAAGGATCAGAACCATTTCGCGGAAAATCAGGCTCTGTTTCTTTTGGTGGGTTGAGTCACCAATCTGTTGAGGAAAGTAAATTGGTATCGGCGCCTTTTAAGGAAGAAACTGGCTCCTTGCTTTGGGTTTTAGGCCCTGTTGCTTTAATCTCATCCTTAATTGTTCCACAGTTCTTCATTGTCAGTGCTATTGAGGATGTTTTCAAGAATGAGGTTTTTGCAGGTATGCTGTAGCTTCCCTTAATCGGTTATAATGTTTTGAGTTTGGCCTTGGTGATTGCATTTGTATAAACTGTTGGTTTCTGGTGGTGCGTAAATTTGCTATATGATCTGCTGAATTTAATCCGGTTGAGATTAGTGATCTCAAATAATGTGTGTGAAAATGATCTGCCCGAAAGTATTTTTGAAGTACTTGTAAGTTTTATTTGTAGTTTGCAGTGTGATAAACCAAGTGATTTGCCTCAGTCTGTGTGGAATACTGAATACCTCTCAGCTATCAGCCTATCACTTATGAATACTATCTACTCATGGAAAATGTGCTTGTTTTTTTAACAAACTGATATTTCTTTTGGGTGGTTTTATTTTTTTTTTGATTTCAATCTGTATTTGTGTAAATGGTTCTTGATACGCAAAATAGGCTGATATGTGTACCCTGTGCCTGTGATATAAATCCTCTTGATACAAATTAATGAAAATATACTGCTCATTTTGGATCTTTCATTCAGGCCTCCATCTTTGAGGTTTTCAGAAACTTTAGTTAGCCATTTGTGTTAGTAAACATCTCTCGACTTCTGAAACTATGTTTAAGTTTAGTTCATGTCTTCCAGTGATGGGGTTTAACTTGATATGACCAGGGTGGTTTATCCTGAATTTTATTCATATGGGAACATGATATGTGTTTAATAAAAAAAGATGAAAGGAAATAAAAAAAGTAGACTGATGTAAAATGAAGGCTATCGAGGTTAGGTTCAAGCGATTGAGGTTCAGCATTCAAGATGCTCGGGCCTCAATGTAACAATGCATTTGTATATTTATGTTATTGAGAAGCCATCTTACCCGTGTTCTTAATAAACTTCAGCTAAGGAAACCAAATAAGAGGCCAGAGATACTAAAAGATAGGATTGCTAGATTGAATCACATAACAAAACAGGACTGTGATTTTTGGGATGCTTTCATAACTTGCAAAGCTTATTGCATGAATGTGAAAAGCGTGGATGTTTCTAGTTTTATAGGAAAACAAAAACTAGATACATGTATGTTGCATTAAATTTGTTTCTTCTGTTTCTCTCTTAAACTACTACAGAAGAATATCAAATTACTTCTAACTTATTTGGTAAATTCCTTTGCCTCTCTCATGCCTCTTATTTTTTTTTTTTACTTGTCGGTAGCATGTATTTTGGAATGTTATTTTGTCTCTTCTTAAGTTTCCATTGTACGAATAATAGTTCTCCCAATTATCTAATCATTTACTATTTCTGATGTGCACCTTATTGCAGAACTTCTTTCCTCCTTTTCAACTGAGATCATCTTTTATGCTGGAGTTGCTCTGTTTCTGCTCGTAACTGAACGCGTTCAAAAACCATATCTCCAGTTTAGCCCAAAGAGATGGAGTCTCATCACAGGCCTAAGGGGATATTTGACATCTGCCTTTTTTACTATGGGCTTTAAGATTCTTGCTCCAATTATTGC
This sequence comes from Rehmannia glutinosa, assembly GCA_016081115.2. Lineage (NCBI taxonomy): Eukaryota > Viridiplantae > Streptophyta > Magnoliopsida > Lamiales > Orobanchaceae > Rehmannia > Rehmannia glutinosa. Next base: position 30,561,130 of record CM071928.1, on the reverse strand, counting down.
TGTTTATGTCACCTGGCCAGTGCTCGGATTCACTGCATTGGTTTCAGTGGCTCCATTCTTGGCTGGCTGTTTGGCTCAATATGCATTTGAGAAATGTCTCGACCGGAATGGATCGTCCTCTTGGCCACTTTTGCCTATTATCTTTGAGGTAAAAATACTTTCAATTTATTTTTCACTATCTCCTTTGAAATGAGAGTAGCATGTTAAGAGATTGGTATTTGTCCTCAGGTCTATAGGATATATCAGTTGACGAGGGCTACAAATTTCACCGAAAAGTTGATATACGGGATGAGGGGTGCATCTGCGACCCCTGCAGTTTTCGACAGAACTGGGGCATTGATTTCCTTGATGGTGACTTTTCGCATCATAGGTGTGGTTTGTCTCTGGTCCTTGCTAACGTTTTTGCTGAGGCTCTTTCCCTCCAGACCTGTTGCGGAGAATTATTGACTGTATATAGAGGATTCTGATATATACTTGCATGTCTTGTAAAAATACACTCGTGTGTTTTTACTTGTCTCAAAATGTGCTGTGGTTCTCTGGTAAAAAAACCCTTGATCTTAACTGCAATATGGATATGGTTAAATGTTGTTGATCCATAGTGGCTTAATAAAAACTGAATCAAGTTGAACTTTGCAGTGCTGAACAAGATCTCATAAGACGTGTGCCCCAGTCTGTTTATATGAGACGACTATAATTGGAGTTTTTTGTAATTAGGGCAAACCTTATGGGCAGTTTGTGTAATTATCCCTTACAACTATGAGAGCCATTAACGAGGAATGGCAGGGTAGGATAATCACTTTAATGATGACTAATTCATTAATTTCTATTAAAATCTGAAACTGATAAATTTTATTTCCAAGTTGGATTACCAATTGAAAGTAGTTTCCTGGCCAAGCAACTAATAAAAGAGACAGCAGACAAGTAATAAAAAAAAACCAATGAGGAACACTTTTCTACCAAAAATCTCTGCAGGAGCATTTCCCATCCTTGAAATGATGAAACCTCTTATTATCTCTTACAATAAATTCTCTTTTCTCAAAGCTTGACAAGATCTTGATAAAATTATGGCAGTCCCCACAAATCCTGAGGTTCTTTATGATCCTCAATGTGGTACCTGGACTTGTGCTAATAAGCCCATAAGCTATGGCTAATCTTTCACTGTGATAAAGAAGTGCTCTCTCCTTTGCTTCTTGATCAAGATCATGGAGAACATATCTTGTATCAGGCACGTAACCGGCTTCTTTCGCCTCCTTGCTCAACGACCTCAGCTTCTCGTACGCCATATTTCTATCTGAAGGTGCACGTTTTCGGGTCAAAACCAGGTTCTCTTTTACTCTGTTGCCCTTTTTTGCTTGATTTTGTTTAATAGGCATTTCAGTTAGAATCTCACTGGACTTGGCTTTTTTCTTCGACGTTTTCACAAGATTAACATAGCTTACATAATGTTCCAAGGATGGATTAATGCCATAATCTTTACTCATTGATTCAAAATATGATTTACCTTTCTCTAAAGCTCCAAGATTCTGACAAGCCTTGAAAACACCCAAGAATGTGTTCTCATTTGGCCTTATAATCCCCTCTTCTTTCACTAATCTGGAGAAAACTTGAATTGCTGCTTCTTCTTGTCCATTTTCTGCTAGACCCATTATCATTATATTCCAAGAATCTATGTTGTTGCAAACCATCTGCTCAAATACTCGACCGGCTCTTCTGAAATCTCCGAGCTTAAAGTACATCTCCATCAATTTATTGAAGATCCCAATATTGTAATCCGATGAGAATCTCATAACGTATTCGTATATCATATCCCCGCCATTTAGAAATTTGGTGTCCACACTAGCTTGCATTAGTTCTAAAATACGGTTCGAGTCTGCAAGAATTTCGTTTTTCGCCATCTCTTCCAATGCTTGGAGAGCTAAGTGTATGTTTGTTGAGTTCAATGTTTTCGCTTCTTCATGAGGTTGAATTTCTTGGTGAGAGAATTTTAGTGCTCCAATTGTTGGACATTTTTTCTTGTGCAAAGTGGTGAGTATCATATTCTCCATAGGAAGATTGATAAAGCTTTTAAGGATTGGGTTTGAGAAGAAAGAACGAGACATGGAGATACCTTGTACCATAACTTTACTTGGAGAGATGAATTATGATGCCGTTTTTCTCAAGTGGAAAAAAATAGCAAGAAATTAAATAGAGCTTGCAAAAATTGTTTGGTCCCCGCGCAAATGAATTCTGGGTTGTGGATGCCTTATCCACAACACTAGTTTGGAACTCCCAAAATCTTTTGCGAAAAATATCTTGCGCTAAATAAATCAAGCAAGAAATGGGTTAAGTACTTTTCTTATTACAATGTCCTGGAAGTGGTGGTACTGATGGAATTTGATTACAGTTTAATGGTCTGGATTAATACTCAAACAACTGAACTACAATCAATTATCGGGTTAAATATGTTTTGAATACTAAATTTTACGATATTATCAAATATACACTTCATGAGATACTAGAGGATTAATTTTTACTCTGAAGTTATCAAAATAATGATATTTCTTATCACACTTCCCTTAATCCAATGATGTTGGATGTAGAGTATCATTTTTGACTAGGGGTGTCAAATTGTGTAATCGTGTCGTGTTTCGTATTGACATGATAATGACACGACACGATAACGGCAAACACAAACACGATACAATAAGGATCGATCCGACACGACACGGACACGAAAATCTTCATGTCGACACGACACGATAAGTCAAAAACAAAACGAAAATATTAATACACGATATTATATGACAATTCACAATACAAACATACAAAATATCAGGTTATCATGTCACGAACAGGTAAACAAGTCATTATCATGTCATTATTTTGTCACTATCGTGTTCGTGTCCTTATCGTGTTTATACGAGCACAACATGAACACGGCGTGGAATTTTTGTGTCCTTATCGTGTCGACACGATAAGGACACGAACACGATAAGGCTAAACACTAACCCATTATTTTCGTACCGTTTTCGTATCGTGCTATTGTGTCGTGTCAAAATTGCCACCCCTAATTTTGACCATAAGATTATTAAAGTAATGATACTTCTAACTTTTGTTGCAATTTGATCAGGTTGTTGTTCACGTGTCAAGTCAAGACACGATATTCAAAGAGAATGGGTCAACTCAAGCTCCACCTGTTTAATTATTCGTGTCAGATTTATCAACTTAAACTCTACCTGGTTATTAATGTGTAACCCGATTCCAACTCAAAATGGCTTGTATATTTTAAAAACTAACTCATTTATTTATATGAGTTATATAGGTTAATTTTCAATCTGAAAATTATAAATATACACTAAATAACTCCTTCCTGAAAAATCGTTAGTGCTGATTGGTTAACCAGTTAAGATGTGCCCCAATAGCTTGAATCTAACACCTTAGGGATCTGGGGCCTCCTCCTTACCACTAGGGCGAGGACTCATTGGCTTATTGTATGTACTTTGGAATAGTTTGGATACACAAAGATAATTTGGGTAGGTATTAATCTCTGTTTGTGCAGTTCGATGTTGCTGGAGTAGGTTATTTGTATTTCTTGCATAATATTCTCGTGATAGTAACCATGGACAATGGACTATGATTTCTGAATTTTAAAATACTTGTTTCTGATTTCATCTCAGATAATACAAAACTTCAGCAATTACCCCATTAATGTTGAGTTGTCACTTTGAACTCAAAGTTTCAAGACATTCCCGCTGATGATTCGAGCCCATATAATTAATGAAATTATTCGAAAGATCAAGTGCAACGGTCACAACACATCCAACACAATTGGATTAATTCCAAGGACACGAAACATGATACCAAAATGGCACGCTATAAGCGGGCTAGGATTTAGGCTTGGTAGAATGGAATCACAATTGGGTTCGACCCGAACAATACAAACAATAAATAAGTCACGTGCTTACCAACCTAGAATGACCCGATTAACCCGTTTGTGGCATTATTGTGTTGCTTTTGTGATAATTTTGATTGATTAGATAAGTTACTAATATGATGGTTGAATTTCAGAAATGAATAGTCACACATTTCGGCAATAATTTCTCATTCACCGTAAAATATATATTATATTTCCAACACAAGAAACTGTGAAAAAATATTGTTGTTGTAAGTGTTTTCTTTGTCGTGTTCTCGTCATACATTAAACGTATACTTAGTTCTAGTACAATGTGATAAAGAAACTTAAATTGTTTGGTCATCTAATTAGAATTTAGTGATCAATTAGATGAAAGTTTCAAAAATTCTCAGAAAATATCATAAGTTGCGAGTCATGTGAATGCAAAAATTGGGTATTTCCAAATTTAGGACCAAAAATACGAACACTGATTTTGCCGCGTGTTTTCTGATACTAGAATCATATCTGGAAATTTTAATGCACTCCCACAAATGTCACACAGCAAGGACATGTGGTGTTCCTATTGATTGAAACTGCTAATATAATCCCTTTTCTTCCTTCTATTTCAAACTTCATCAATTGAATTCTTCAGCATTTAAATCAATATATAATTTGCCTCAACTGTTTCTTTCTAACTTGACTTAGTTTGTTTGCAGACATGTTCCTGGTGGAACTACAATGCTTATATTTGCAATGTTTTTACATGTGATGTTTTGGGACCAAAAATTCTCAAAGGCCAAGATTCAAGTTCAAACTGTTCAGGGATTTCAGTCTCCAGGTATGGTCATTCTTGTGGGAATGCAACATATTCAATGCAACGTAGATGCCTTCTGTTTAAAAGCTCCAAAGAATTTGTTATGATGCACACATTTCTGGTGTGCTTAGTGGCAGCAAGGACAAGAAACGTTGAACCATCAATCGTTGCTATTAACTAAAAAAGAGAATTAAGGCTCCATTTGGATTACGAATTTGAAGCTATGGATTTCAAATCCATAATAACATGTTTGGATAGTATCATTTTACAATGGATTTCATATCCTTAGCTCCTATTTTGAGTTATTTTTTGAGTCATCATGGTGGTTTGCAAATCCATCTCATTTGGAGTCATTTGAAATAATTTCAACAAATCCTCCGCTCAAATCCAAATCCATCGATCCAATTGGAGCCTAAGTGGTTTCATGAAATCCCTTGGAATTTCAAATCCCACTATCCAAATGAGCCCTAAGTGATTTCATGACCAGTCGACATGACCATTTTAGTGTAAATATTCTCTTTGCCATAATTGACAATGGAACTCAAGAAAAAAGCTCAATAATGACTGGAAACTAAGATCATCTGCAGATATCATGATACACACATGACCTAATAGATATCTTTACTTAAGTAAGAGTGGTCTATGAATAAATCAAATTAGGGCCCACAAAAAAAAAAGAAAAAATGAACAACGCAGGCAACTCTACAATCGAACAATTGAACTTTACCAGACAGACTGCTCCTCTACATGGATGCTAATAAATCTCTCATTTCTGAGACAGCTGGGATGTTCTCACTTGGATATATTTTAGCTACTAGTTGGGCAAAGCTGTCATACTTGTCAAGAAACTCCTTCTGCCATAAGCCGGATACAATCAGTCAGATATTCAGAAAGAGTTTTTTTTCGGTTCACTAAGAATGAAATGGATAATTAAATACCATGCAGCAGGCGTTATTTTAGTTCATGAAGTAAAAATTTAATTCAAAGAGAAAATATTTGAAGCACAAAATATCAATAAAAAAAACTTCGATAAGTAGTACAAGACCAAACATAGCATGAGAGCGATTACATTTAGAAGTCATTTTCATTATGAGAGCATCATAACATGTTGGTTCGATCATCAATACACATGATATAATTCCTTCATTAACCCATGCAATTTAAGTATTTGACAAAAGCCTTGAGACAGGTACATGGAATATTTCAAGGAAGTGGGAGATTACTAGCTAAGGAACAACAAAACATACCAAACCTGAAGATAACAAGGCATTCTACTCATAATATCAACAGATATATTATTTAATTTCATATAAACTTTTTAAACAAAAATGAAGTGGAATCACACCAGAATGTATCAAGAAATTTGGCTCTTACACTAGAGGTAGGCTGATAGAAAAGTAATGCGCTTCCATCGCCCATGTCACTTAATTCCAAAGTCCTTAGTTAAATTGTGGTGATCCTATATAAGTTTACATTTTTTGTTTCAGATGTAACATTAAACCTCTCTATGCATAAATAAAATGTCCACAAACAGAGAGTTTTCAGAAAATCATATCATGGTTGAATGCCCAATTTTCTCAATTGAAAATGTTAGGCACGATTGGATACTAAAAGTTCTTCATTGTCGTTCCGCTAGAGATTTTTTCATCCCAACACGCGATTGCTTATGGAAAATTTCAGAAAATATACATTCGCTCACTTTTTCTCCCACCAATCCCATCTACTCATTTTCTAAAAAAAAAAAAAAACCATCAAATCACCAATCATTATTACACACACACACGATTTATATCGATGAAATATTTATTTTGTATTATTACATGTGCATTTTTCTAATAATTATTGAATTATATCATCTACACTTTGGAATATTGAGCAACCATGCCCGTTGGTACTTGAATAAAATGGGACGCGGAATCTCCGCATTAATTCATGGATTTGAGCGGGATTGAGATTTCATGTGAATCGAGGATGGGAACACGGACAATGTTTACCCGTCCCTCTTCCCATTATTTTATTATCCATTCTCATCCCCATGCCCCGAATATGCATATTGTATTTATCTATTATTAATGTTAATTTATTTATAATTTTTTATTTATTAATTCTAAAAATTAAAACACAAAATAAACTTGAGTTTCAAATTAATTTTTTATCTTTAAAAAAGGATTTAAGTTTTAAATTTCAAAAACTAATTAAAATAAAAAAATAATTATTTTTATTAAGAATCATACGATTAAAAAATAAAATATAAATTATTATAAACTATAAAAATCTCTTTAAATGAAATATTTAATTGTATAATTTTATGAATTAAATCTATTTATAGATCATATTTATCTAAAATAAAGTAAAAGTTTGAAAAAGGTTTTAATCCCCGCTATCCAATGTTGATTTTTAATTATTACTCTAATGTTGAATATTTAATAGATTGTCTTTACAACCAATAATAAGGTCATTTGAAATTTAAATATTTTTGGGGGTTTAGAAAGTTGAATAATTGTTAAATAAAAACGTGTTTTATATTTAGCAACACATTTTAAGGAAAATAACACAATTCAAAAAAACAAAAATATTTTTATTTATATATACACATATGTCAAAAATTATCAAATAGCCAAATTCATATCTAATTTGAAACTTGAAAGATATCAAAATACGTTGATAAATATAAAAAAATAACTTCAATTTATATAAAATACATTAATATATGATTTTAATTATGAATATATTTTCTTTAAATCTTAATTTTTGTTTTATATAATATATATAATATTATGTATGGGTATATTTGATACATAAAATTTGGATATTATGAATTGAAATTGAACATGAAAGGAAATTACCATTATATAGCCAAAAAAAATCTATCCATGAATTAAGGAAAAAAGAGAGAAACATAAACCCCAAAGATGGTTTTACTAAAGTTAAGGTAGGGCACTACCTAAATTTAAGCCACTAACATATATTATAATATCTCAACACTCCCCTCGAGGTGGAGCATATACATCATATGCATCCATCTTGTCACATATATATGTTATCCAGTTGACTGATTGATCTACAGGAAATGGATATGTTTAATAAATCTGGATTCTCAGGCGTTGATTTCACACAGCTGGGAAAATGTTCTCAATAAATGTTTGAGCCACAAAATATATTTTAGCTACTAGTTGGATCGAGCAAAGCTGTCATTTTTGCTTTCCATGAAATCATGTTTTCTGAATATCTGATAATCAGTCAGATCTCGATCATTCTCATCTTGCCCAATCAAAGATCCGAATCGATGACATTAATCGGTGAAAACAAGTCCTTTCCCAGGCGACCCTTTAATGTACTTTAATGACTATCACAAGGAGAGTTGAGAAAAATTTAATAAAGGGAAAATATTTGAGATAATTTAGTTTCCCAAAATATCTTCCTGGAATAGGGCTCCCCTGGTTAACTTTACATTAATGTAAGACTGTTTATTACAAAAATATTTCCTTTGAGAGAAAAAATTACTTCAATCCCAAGAAAATAACAAGAAGTGGAAGTCCTTAGTTTGAAAATTGTGAAATAAGTGTTGTTTTAAGCTTGATACCTTACAATCACCCGTAATTACAAATCAACAAGACCACAAGGTAGATATATCTACATTTAGAAGTTTGCCGGGAGCATCAAGAAGTTGGAATGATCTCAATCACGGCGGATCATTCCAAATTGTTCAAGAACATGCAATTTAAGTATTTGACAAAAGCCTTCAAACATATAAATGGAACTTTTTCAACAAACCATACTCCCCCGAGTGGGAGCTCCATATAAATCTCCTCTTTACAAAAAGGCATTTTTGATATCTAAGGAGGGGCCGATGTTTCAACAACAAAGAAAAAGTATACCAAACCTGAAGTATAAGCTTTCTGTCATCGACATTCATTAAATAAGAATTGTTGTAATCACATTTCATCAATCATAGCCTTTGTTTCCATCCTGGATGGGATAGTATTAAATTAGGAATAGAAATATAAACTTTTTAAACAAAAAGCACAAAGGGAGATCAAACCAGTAAGATGAAAATTATAGAAGAAAGGGTTTTTTCGGATCTCGGGTGAAACACTAAGGAGAGAGTGAACAAGGCTGATCCCGTCTTTCATAAGTAATGCCAAATCGATTCCATGTGGAGGAGCGTGGTGAAGATGATGGAGTAAATCTTGGGAGTTAATTCAAAGTGGTGAAGAAAATTGTGGTATCAAAATCCAAGTTGAGAAGGGATTTTTTCAGCAAAGTATGATATGTTCGAAGAAAATCGGAAATGTAAAAACGGTTTTCGAGAGTAGCGGTAGTTCGAGAAAATAACCAAGAAAAATACACAAGACAGAGAGTTTATCAGAAAATATATCATGAACAAAACAAGTTGAACCCGAGGGGTGCAACATATAAATTTCTCAATTGAAAAATTTAACACCAGAGGATTGGATTTACTCAAAAAGTTCATCACCCCAAAACATTGCATTGGCATATTCAACAATCTCATTTTTTCAATCCCACTGGATTGATGTATAATTCGCTTGGAACGTGTAAAGGAATTTCAGAAAATATACATTGCATCATTTTACCAAATTGGGTTTTAATTTACGAGCAAAAGTTTCAAAAATACCAAACAACTCGAACGATCTTTCATTTAGAAATACCCAGTACAGGGAGAAATTCGATGAAAGTGACAAAACCGATAACTTTAAGATAGATGGAAACATCAAATCGAATGAACAATATCAATCATTATTATACATTTCTCACAAATCCCACTATTCACTCGCTGAAAGACCACATTTCCAACTTAAACGATGAAGAAGATCATGTCCAATTGGAAATTGGTTTTAGAGACCTATTTCTACTAAATCATCTCTCATGATCTCGGCTCTTTTATCAAAAAAGAATCGAAGTGAAAATTATGGTGCAATTTCTAGTTAATTTCATGGATATCAAATTAAAAGGACAATTAGGAACCAATAAATCAACTCAATGTGGGGAGTTAGTGAAACCACTCACTGGATTTTAGACCCATTGTGATAACATAATGGGGAAATTTGGTTTCAATATTTCGAGAAAATTTTATCAAGTCACGTGATCGAAGCTTATCCAAAAACCATCCCATAGGTGTAGAGTGAGAAAACAAATTTCATCTAAAGTGGAAAGATGGTGCATGTTCTTGCCTTTGCCGTAAATATTTCTTATATTATTTGGGAGATAAAGTTCACAATCATTTCAAGAAGTTTTACCATTCAAAAGGTTGTAATGGTTGTGGACCATTGAAACAGTGAGACTAGACTCGTTGTTTTGAAAGAAGAATGAGGCATTATGACTTAAATAATCAATCTGAAACTCTGTTTTTGGCATGAATAGTAGTTTACAACAAAACAATATTTTCGAACTGAACAATATTTAAATGGGCATGAACAGTGTTCTGGCAAAGCAACATTTTCTGGGATGTGAACAGTGATTTCGGGCGTGAATAGTGGTTTCTCGCATGAACAGTAATAATATGAACAGGGAATCCGGTCGTGAACAGTGATCTGGGTATTGGTTCCAGTGAACAATGATGGCGTGAACAGTGATGCTGATATGAACAGTGATTTCAGTTGTGATTCCGATCAGGGGAAAAAAAAAAAAATTGAAACTGAAAAAAATAATACTAATAATGTTTTTCGAAAAAAAAAAAAAGAGAACAAGGTTTGTGAACCTTGCTCATACCATATGAAATTGTATTTCTTGTATTGAACATGAAAGGAAATTACACATTATTAGCCAAAAGACTACCCTAATCTATCCATGAATTAAGGAAAAAAGAGAAACATAAACCCCAAAGATTACCTAAAGTTAAGGTAGGGCACTACCTAAATTTAAGCCACTAACATATATTATAATATCTCAACACATATTTTGAGATATTTTTTCAATTAAATAAGTATTTTAAATATAATGTTATATAATTATTAGGGATGGGCTAAGCCCAAATAACAACTATACATATGTCACCCAAAAACTTGAATATATAAATTGATGTTCAATCAAACCAATGTATAATTTTTCAAAGCCCATTATAAATTACAAAGTAATGAATAAATATTTTTTTATTTTTTTATTAAATATATTTTTATTTAGTATATACAATATGTATGTCAACTGCCCAAGATCGCAAAAAAAATGATTAATTTGATATATTTACGTCAAAAGGATCAAAAATGAAAAATTATTAACTTTTTTAAGGAATAAAATAAATAAATACAACAATTAATGCTACTAAACACATATTTGGAAAGATAAATTTACATATTTTTATAATTTTATATCATTTTAAAAGTTATTATTTAAAGAAAGTTGACTACAAAAATAATAAAATACCAAATATTTATCAATTCTTATTATTATGCATATGTTTATTAATAGTAACTACAAATGGGCGGGAAAAATTGTTTATACTATTTTAAGAATCGGCTCTTATATATATATATATAGATTTTCTCACAAATCCCACTATTCACTCGCTCACATTTCCAATAATCCATCATGTCCAATTATTGTTTTACTATTTCTATATCAAATCAACTTTCATCATTACCTTTCCATCTCATGTAATCACGCTCATCCTTCTTTTCTCAAATTCTTTTCATCACTATTCTCTAGCAGAAAAGATTTCATCTTCAAAATGGAAAGATATCCAATCGCACCCTTACATTCTCCGTTCTCACTAAAAGATAAGGGAGAGATCAGTTATATCACAGTTATAAGCTGAAATTTCAGATGTGGAAGACGTATTGGATTCAGATCAGGGAGAGATCAGCTTTTCTTCATGTATTCTAAATTTATCTCCGTTTACCACTTAGTTTGTCATCAATATGGTAAGGTGCATTACCATAAAATACATAACTGACCATCAACAGTGCAAGAAACCTTTCATCTTAAATGAGATGCAACCAATACCTTGCACTTGTCCCATAATGAAGGCAACAGTTCCTCAGAGGTCAAATTCTTCTGCAATTTCTTATACATTGCAGTGATGGACTTGTCAACCTACAAACAGAAAGGTTTTCAGCAAATATTGCTCAAACCAAGTGTCAAATTTCAGTTTTAGTAACTTGTCGTACCCCAGATAAACTCGATTTCACAACCTTCCGGAGATCCACTTTTGACAATCCGAGCTGGAATGGAATCTGCAATTTTTGTCAAACTTCACTTAGAACTTAAGCAGTTGCACTTCAACCATATCATTCGAATCACAAATACAAATACGAAATGCATCACTGTGACAACTGCTAGAATGGCAACCCTAGGTAGTTATTTGGAGAGCAAAATGTTTCAAAAATGCTACTAATTGATTCTGTGATTCGCCTTCTCCACTATTCCAAAACAGGATTAATAAACAAAGTTGCCTGATCAGCTTGAACAATTTATTCACCAAGAAAACTTGCACAGAAGAGAAAGAAAAAACTAATACTCTCTTAGAACTTACTTTTGGTGCATTTACTCATACTGTGATGTACTGAGTAAAACCATGGTTAGAAGTGCCAAGAAGAAGTCTAATCGTACTTAAAGAAAACTCATTAAAAGCTAAGATAATAAAAGGAAAGATGATTACATAAATCAAATGAGAGAAAGAGGACTTATCATTTAATATAAAAAAAGAAGGGTATATTGAAATAATGGTGAAAAATGTGCCCAAGACCAGATGGGTGATTCTAGAGAAAATTCCTCTTAAGTCCAAAAATTGCAACAGAATAAAATTTCCTGCACAATTATTACAATGACCTCCACTAAAGGAAAGATCATATGTTACTATAGACTTCAGAATAACTATGTCTAAGCATTCATATTGACTATTGCACTGTCACTATGAAGTGATCACCTGCCACTTATTGGAACAGCAGAAAATCCAGGATAAGTTCTAATTCAGCATGATATACTTTAGACCAATTATTCACCCATTCTTTAACAGACTACATTCCTGTCCAAGAATTCATTTAGAAATAAACATTACGGACCCTGTTGACATATGGAGCAGCAATTGAAATATTTTCATCACATTTTGGAGATCATGAAAGCTATAATACAATAACATCTAGCAGGACAGTAAATTAAGAGATTATTTAAATATCAATAACTGCTTGATTGTATGGGCATATATTTCGAGGAGGAAGAGATGAATTATATGCTATCCCCACAAACTAACCTCTTCTGGTGTGATTGTGAACATCAAATCCTCTATTCTGCGAGCAAACTGGAAAAGACGTTCAAATTGCTGCATTTAAAAAACTAATGTAAATACCCATTTCCTAAAATGAAACTGATGACAAAACCAAAAGTTCTTAATTCTCAATTTGAAAATGGTAAAAGAAAAGGAGTCAATGAAGCAGCAAAAGGTGTTTATTAGAGATCGCTATGACAAGGTTGTTCGCCTTTGTTATATGGGTTTTGAATCTTTACTCAATGCCGAGCACCATGGATTATGGCGAGGGCTAGAAATTTGTGAGGAAAGAGGGTGGCTTCAGATAGTGGGTTGACATTGATGTTTTGCTGGTTGTTAAATCTTGCAAAAGAGATGGCCTCTACTGCATGGAGATTACTCAACTCATTTAAAAGGATTAGAGGTTTTCTGACTTTGCTCAATACTCATAGAGTTGATATTCACTGAGAAGGAAACAACAGAGTGTAGAGAATCCTCGAGATTTAAGACCTCAAAGTACAGATAGCGGACTCCTTAGACTTGATAAATGTTCTTATCCAAATGTCACAAGCTAAATTATTGCATCTGCATTTTGTGAGGAAAATAGTAATTCCTTATTTCCCACCTCTTTCATTTTCCTTCATGTTTGAGTCCATTTACCCTCTCCTATTATCTTCTTCGAAATTCATAAAGAGGTGGAGCCCTCCTGCCACCTTGGCATAGGTGGAGTTCCTTAAATCTTACTAGGTAATGTATAAGAGTGAGAAAACAACATAATGGTTAAGTATGAAAGAGAGTACTTACATAGTATATGATTGTGCTTATATAGCGTGTACAAGCTTGTTCATAAGATTCACTTGCTTGGTGATAGAATTTTGCTAAAGTGGGCACAACATTGGCCAGGTCATACAGACTGTATAATCCAACAAGCTCATTAATAATAATTTGGAAAACAGGCAATCCGAAAAACCAGGGGTTACAAGACGGAAAAAACAACATATATCAATTGATATGAGTATATCTGAAGTTGACAATACCTGTTTTGAAATGCTGCATAATTTTCTAAGAGCAAGATATCTGCATATTTCAAGTCTGCTTGAGCAACTTTGTCCAATGTCACAAACATTATGGTCACCTGCCAAATTATGTTTTCTAACATCTCAGAAAAGACAAATAAAAATATATAAAAACCATTAGGCAACATGAGCTGATTGAAGGCTACTACAGCATGAAGCAGAACTATCAGGTACATTTATTAAAAATCTAAAGCAAAAATAATTACAAAGACAGCATTTCTTCACTTTTCCAGAAAAAAAAATTTAATATAAACTTTCACACTAGTTTTCATTGGCAGTCATGCTTCAATACCTAATTAAAATTTGATTTGTTTCTCTTAAATATTATATTCCAAACTGATCTTCTACATTACATTATGCATAAAAATAACGATCAAATAGAAATATATAATGGGTAGCCCATGTAAATTTTAAACTAAAAGAGAATTAGGATGCTAATCACAACCCATAAAAATCCCTTCCCCAAGCAAGCATAAGTATTTCATTATACTGCCAAATATATTTTCTGATTACACAGGGACAGCTATTCATTTATTCTAAGGAAACGAAACATTACAAACTATAATATATATCAGATCACCAAAGGCATATACAGTAATATCGAAGACATGGGTATCAACAAATCAAGATCAGCAAAGTAGTTTCATCATCACATGCATATTTGTTTAACAGTGTTCAGAGCACCCACAAATTTTGTGTAAGCCTGATCAACCAAATCCCTTGACTGTCCCTGGATGTACTGCTCCATACGGGTTGCAAGAGTAGCAAATCTGTCCAAAATCTAGACCCCATAAATTCAAGTATGACAAAAGCGCTAAATAAAAAGGAAGCCAAAGCATAATACATGCATTTAACAAATTAACTTTTTGAAAATAACCAGAAGTTCCTGAATACAGTCTATTTGTATGAAGAAATATAATTTCATGTATACAGATGATTTTTCGATCGTCAAAGGAATTTTTCTACATATCTTTCAAACTACACTAGAGTAACTTAATAGGCGATTGATACAGAGCACTTAACAGTTTCATTCTCCTCCAGCTAATATGTATCCCCTCCCACATTCACTGGGCTGTTTCCTTTAGGAAAAAGGCCATCATATGGGAAGAGCTAAAGTGGGCAAGTTCATGCAATTAGCACAAATCACCTGTATGCTAAATACTCTACAAAACAAAAACCTTCTGCAACTAACTTAAAATTTTAATATCTGAGTGCATGAAATATTTACGTTAGTAAATAGAAATATACTGGTCCATCACCACTTCGGTGACGTGTAGTAACTGCATCCTAATCATTGTCTTTACATGAGAAGTTTGAAGGAAAGAAAATCAACCCTTTTAAATCTGTACCCTATATTCCAGATTGCTACCAACTGGACTAGGCGCCATTTCGTTATTCATAATAAATTGCCAACTATACAATGCGCTCAATAACTTCAAAACTTCTGTACACATTTAAAAACAAACTATAGGTCTGAGTGATAGCCTTAAATCAAATCTTAATAAGCATATGTGTGATGCAGCACATGTGAGTCACGTCATAGTTATTCCAATAACAACTTAAAGTCTCTGCCTTTGTGATCTTGCTCTGCTGCATGAATGAGCTGTATAAGTCAACTCTGATGGTTGCAACATGTTCAACGGCTGGAAGAATAACCTTACTCATGAAAGTGGGCTACAACGACAAACTATAGAAAATGTGGTTTCGGTCGAAGTCCATAGGCTCCATCAGCATGTGAAAAATATCCAGAAAGACAATAACGACATTTAAAGCACATAACTTACTGTTAAAACAAATTTCAAGGCCCGCAACTGTGACATCATCTTCTAGAAATTTAAAATTGTACAGAAACTAAGGTATTTATGAGTAACCAGTGAAGACAAAAAGGTATTTGTCTGTAATTCTACACTAGATAGAGGACAATCACATGGTGGATGCTATAAGATTTCCAA
The DNA here is from genome assembly GCA_016081115.2 of Rehmannia glutinosa. NCBI lineage: Eukaryota > Viridiplantae > Streptophyta > Magnoliopsida > Lamiales > Orobanchaceae > Rehmannia > Rehmannia glutinosa. The sequence goes on along the minus strand of CM071928.1, from coordinate 30,545,217 downwards.
AATTCTTCAAGGTGTGTATGACCTTTCTACAAAAATAAGTAATCAAGTTCATAGTCCCAAGAGTTACATATATAAAATACCAGCAAATGCACATAATCTTCAATCAATTTAACCAATATTTTCAGTTGATCTACTATCAATTTTTTTTAAAGCAGTGCAACACCAAAACCACATTATGACAAACAAATCCACTAGCAGCTTCTGGGACAGATGCTAATGTTTCAAAATGGCTTACTTAAAGCATTGACACTCTTTAAAAATTAACACATTATCCTCAGAACTGACAAGAAGCCGTATTCCTCAAAAACAAAAATTATAAATAAAAGAAATGTGACCACCACAATTAGAAGAATCGCAGTATAAACATTTCAATTCTAGTTTACCTGGGTATATATGATAAGACTCCCACCTGCCTAACATTTCGCTCATTTCTTTCTATCTGGTGGCAAGCTTCATCAACAAACTGAAATTCAATAGATTATGCACATAAACATCATCATTCCAAAAAGACAAAAAGTTAATACACAATTTAGAGCACATACAAGGGTATTTGTTGCTCATATTTCTAATCAGAAACCTTCTTGATATATTTTCTACAGATTCATTAGATTTCTTTTCGGATTGGAGTTTTAAAAATTTATTAGGACCCCCTTGTTATATGGTCATGTTCCATCATGTACATGTTGATTTTACAATATCAACCATGTAATGGTACATGACAAGAGCAACTATGTCAACTCATCGCCGTCTCATCATATTTTCCATGCAAGTGGAAAAACCTATGATGATGATGGTTCTGGAATTTCATTTCATTTCTCCTTCATATGAAGGTGTGTCAGGAAGGGCATCCAGCGTAAAACTTTGCCACTTTACTTTCTGTGTGAATTTGTAGCGTTGACTAATTTTAGACAATTAATTGACATTATAAACTTCACACCACCGACCCCACATAGTGGGATAAGGTGCAGTTGATGATGATGATGATGGACCCCCCTTGTTATACGGACAATAAGACAAAGCAATCCAAGATATAACTATATTGAACATTTTCTTAGAGAACAGCTCAATCACATGTAATCTATCCTGCTTTCCGTCCCACAGAGATAGAATATGATAAGCTTAATATTATCCTCAGTTCTTTCAATTTAAGGTCGCTTCATAAGTTTCCAACTCCAGCTCTCCAAGAGACGATAGAAAGCATTACATGATCCCTCTAAATTCATCCCACCATCCATTCAGATAACAATCGTCATCTATTGAGAAAAAGTGCTATCATCTTTTTCACTCATTATGGAAAGCTTTTATTTTAACTAGAGGATATAACTTACACGACTAAACTGCATAGAAATTCTGTTTTCCAGGTCATCAAGTAAAATACGCACAAACCCTGCCGCATCAGCTTTCTGACCAGAAATATAGCGTTCAGTAATTCCATGCATAGATATACAACGCAGAGGATCAATCTTATATGCCCAGTCCACCACAGCATAGAAATCTTCCTAGAAAGTTAACAAGAAGAAGGAAAAGAGGAAGTTTTGTTCATTAAAAATAAGTAGTGATGCCAAAAACATATATATATAGAGAGAGAGAGAGAAACGAAAAGAAACAAGAGAACAGATTTTATATCCACTATACCTGTATCCCATCAAGCAAATCACGAAGTGATTCATTTAATGCCTCCAGATCCGCAGTTCTTTTACCTTCAAAAATTCAGAGAGTAATGACATTGATCCAACGGCCTAAAGCAAGAGATAAGAAACCATGAAAAGTTACCAGCTTTCTCATTGTCATCAATGTCCATGATACCCAAATCATCATCATTATCATCATTGGGTACAGATTTGTCGCCATTGGCAGGACCTCCTGGTGGAACAAGAGCTGGAACTTCAAAGCACATGAAGTGCGCAAAGAAAGAACTCTGTAGTTCATTAAAGCAAAATTTATTGGCATCTTGCAGGGAAAGAGAAAGAAACAGAGGCACAGAGGAGGAAAACAGGAGAGTTTCATAGGCTTGATTGTAACCTCATCCACGAGGAGTGGAATAAAAATCGTAAGCATCTTGGCATATGCCTCGGAGACATTAGAAGTATCTGCACTACTTGCACTTTGAGTAGAGCCTGTAGAACCATCAAGCCATACAGTTGGATTTCTTGATGCTTTTGTACTAGCACGAAGCTCATTTGCAAACTCACGAGCCTGCCGTAATTGTAAAACACGATTTTAAGCTTGCCACTACACACTAATACTATAAGAAAGCATATGAATTAAGAATGAACACAGATTAAAATGATAATATTTATTTTGTACTCAAAGTTCTGAAAGAATGTAGACAATCTGCAGGGTCTCAACACAGTTGACCATACATGACAAAATGGCTCAGCTCATGGAAAGCACCAAATCTTGTTTGCAGAGTAAAACAACCAATACATATACATGAATAGAAAGTCAGATTCAGGAAAAAATATAGAGAGAAATGTTTCCAAAGGTGCTGGCGGGGTGCACAACCCAGGGGAGTGCACACTCATCGGGGCAATGTGCAGGCACTTGTCACATGGGGCATAAGCCCATGTGTTTGGGGCTTACACTGGGGCACTTGAGGCATACTCATTTCACGCCCTAAGTCACTGGGCGTGGCCAAGAAGAGTGTGAATACAAATATTTTTTCCAACTTCAAAAGTTTTTAATCACCTAAATTTGTGGTAAACGACCTTTCAAATTCAAATTTACTAAACCAACATATGAGATAGAAACTAATAAAAAAAAAGATCTATTAAACAGTTTCTCACTTCTCGTCTTATCCAACTTCTCTTCCAAATCTCACGCTTCATGCTGATATCAGAAGTATTTGTAGTCCTCTAAGCCAGCTACTTATATAGTTTTATGGTTGTTATCAATTTTTAGTACCTTTTCTTGTCAAAACTTTATTTTATTTGTATCTAATAAATACAAAATTAATTTTGTTATATTTCCATTAAAAAATTCATATATTTCATTGTTTTGTTATTAGTAAAATATTTTTTTATAATTTTCTACTGGCTCAAAAAATGCATTCGGGAAATGCAGGCCGGCACTTGTCACATGGGGCATAAGCCACGGTGTTTGGAGCTTGCACTGGGGCACTTGAGGCGTATCCTTTCACGCCCTAAGTCACTGGGCGTGTGCCTAGAAGAGTGTGAATACAAATATATTTTCCAACTTCAAAAGTTCTTAAAATCACCTAAATTTGTGGTAAATGACCTTTCACATTCAAATATACTAAACCAAGATATTAGATAGCAAATAAAAAAAAGGCTCTATTCAACAGTTTCTCATTTATCTTATCCGAAAAATCTGCTTTTCTTCCAAATCTCAAGCTTCATGCTGATCTCAAAAGTACTTGTAGTCTTCTCCTTCAGTTATTTATATAGTTTTATGGTTGTCTTATCATTTTTTAAGTCTAGCCTTGTCTTGTCAAGACTTCATTTTATTTAAAACTAATAAATACAAAATTCACTTTGTTATATTTCCTTCAAAATATTCATATATTTCATTGTTTTGTTATGTTAACATTATTAGGAAAATAATTTTCTATAATTTCACTATTGGTCAAGAGCTATCAAATTCTTTCTCATTCACAGTAAATTACACCATTTACACTCTACTTTTATTTTGCAATCTTTAATATGTTGGTTTATTTTTGAAACTTTGAAACATTCCTTTTTATATTTCAGAGAGATTAAATATGAGATTCTCATGGGGCATATGCACCATGCCTTGGGCCTTATGCCCCACCTCAAGACATCTGAACACACCACACAGCGCCTCAAACCTTATGCCTTTAAAACATTGTTAAAGAGTGCTTAGAAGGCTTTAGGTTTTTCTGGTATTAACTTTAGCAAATACCTAGTAAGAACTGCTTTTTTTTTTGCGAACAATTCCAAGACAATATGGGACTAGTTTTAAAAATAAAAGATGAAAGAGAAATTTAACTGCAAGACCTTTGCAAAAATATCATTTATTCCCTTACCTCCCGACGTAGAAGTAAATTAAGAGAGCTGCAATAAGCTTTCCTTAAAGGGCCCAAGCAATTCTTATCTAGACTCTGCAAATACAGAATAGAAGAAGGAATGGGTATCAGAAGTAATGAAGGAAACAAGAATGGGCAATGACATCAAACTATCATTGTCGTGGAGATAATGCTTTATCTTACCTTCAAGTGTTGCAAAAGGCGAGCATATGTCCTGCACTTGTACCGCAAATCAGCATGATCAGGCCTCTTCAGTTGTCCCCTCTGTTATAATCCGAGTGTCGGCAAAAAAGAAAATTAGGATTCCCTCAACATAACTATTGATTGTCAGTAGGGAAGCATTTTTCATTGCAGTACCTGAGAGAAATAGCTCTTATCACTTATCATGAAATCCACCAAACTGGCAAAATAATTCTTCAGAAACTCAGATGCTCTTTTAACGAAAGTGGTTTTCAGCTTATCAAGTTCTGCACGCTTCTCTCTAACCTGTAGGAGTAATTATCCCAACATTGTCAAAAGCTACTATCCAAGTAAGTTTACAAACTATGAATTCTTTAAATAGCTCAACAAGTTTCAAAATCATATATAATAAAATAAAATGATCGTTTCTCCATATTACTAAGCCACCTAAGAAGGCCTATAATTCAATGTAAGCTTTATTTCTTCTCTCAGTAGAAAATGTGATTGTCAAATTAGAATTTTAATCAAGAATGAAAACCCCAATTTAACCAAATCGAGTGACCAGATAGTTTATATATTTCAATCATATGTAAAAGAAGATGTTTTATATGTAAATGAAGTATAACAGTGATATAAAGTCTCCAAAGAACTGTGTAGAAAATTGTTTGATCTTTTTTTTTTTTTTTTTTTTTTTTTTTTTTTTTGGGGGAAGGGGGTGGGGGGGGGGGGAGAGGTGCTAGGGCTGAAGGAGGTTAAGAACCAGGATTTAGTTATAAATTAGTTTCAGAGGATTGTGGGAAGTTAAGCATAATGCAGGGTCTGTTAGCTGAAGAAAACATGCAAATACATGTAAGCGTGCTTGTGTGAATAGCAGCTGTTTTAATTGGTCACACTTTGGAAGGTTTGGCTCTATAATATTATTTTATTCCCTATCGACTAAATCATCTACCATCTCAATGGCATAATCATCAGAAACAGATGTAGATTATTCCAGTGAATTAACTCGCTTTATACAATCCTGAATCCGCCATAAGGATTAGGATGGCTGACTTTGTCTCAAATATTTAGGAGAAAATTTTCACTTAATGAATATTAAGAAGAATTGTACACCTAAAGTTCCTTGAACAATAAGACACAGTAAAAGATTGCGAAAATCTTAACAGAAAGAAAAAAGGAGGCATCCAATCAACCAAACTCGGCCATCCTATCTTCAGAAAACAAAGGGAGTAGTTTCTGTATGACATAAGGAAAATGCAAGTGCTTCAACTATGGGAATATGAAATTCACTGCATAAAGGACAAGAAAATGGGAAGAAGAGAGAAAAAGAAAAATAAGAGGAACACCGACGGCCAACCATATGCAAGGGTTACACTTACACCAATTTAAAAAACATATCAGATTTTGATATTTCTACAAATTGGAAGAAACAGGATGAATGATCATTTCACCCTTGCAAGGGATAAACACATTAAAAAAAGAAACACAAAGACAAGCTAGTGGAGTTATTTATTTGTATTAGGACATGTGACATATGATTAACTTTATGACAATGTCCAAAGACTTATCAATGTGCCAAATAACTAGGAATTAATGACTAATATATCAATAACTTGTGGAGTACAATAGTGTAACCATGTCCAAGACAAATTAATCGACCAATATACCCCCAAATCTAAGGAACTGAGTCATGAACAAAAAAATCTGAGACATGAACAGTCAAAGCTTTAAATGATAACTAGACCTAGATGAAAAAGAGAGAATGTCTAGAAGTAGATTTTTTTCAAATGTCAGTTTGTGAGATTACATTTCATGGATGGAAGCATTTTGCAAATGATAGAAAGCTGTTCAGATCAAGGAAACTTCGTAGGAAAAGTAGCCAATTACGTAATTCAGCTTGAGAATACGGGCCACAGCCATAATCAAATTAATCCTCCTAAGAAATAGAGAAGGTTTCAAATCTGGCTAATATGTCATTAGGTCATTCAATTCAAGTCTTAGTTCCAGGTTGGAATTGGGGCCTGCATACGTGCTCCAGAGAGCATATTTCGGCTGTTCTAAATCAAGAGTTATGAGATAAAGTATGGTTGAATCAAACTGGAAGCTGGTAATAGATAACTTCATTTCTCTTCTATGACTCCAGGAAATTCACCTCATTGAAATACTAAACTCATACATCGTGTACAGATTATGGACAGATGAGCTGCTGCTTCATTAAACAATATCAGAAATCAAGTCAACCTCCGTCTGAATCCATTCGTTTTGTAAAGGCGAATACATAATATTTATGTAATATCAGTTTTGGCATTAGGAGAATCCATAATATTTATGTAATTAGCATTTTTAATGTTAACTATTTTTCACAATTAATGTCAACAAAAAAGGTAGCAGAGGTAAGCCAGATATACATACAGATCTCAAGTTTGCATAAGTACGATCCAACTTGGGCACTTCGAGACTTCGTAAGGCATTGGCTAGCCACTCACATGCTTCTATATTCTGAAGCATGCGTGCCTCATCAAATGATCCCCCAGTCAGACATGCTGCATACTGCATTTAAGAGGAAAATAAAAAGAAAAAAAAAACAAACAAAAATGCCAAGTGCAGGGACTTATTAGAAGAGAATTCAATAATTATAAAAAGCATGTCATCTATCATAAATAATGAAAATGGAAACTATATGGACAGACCTCAGACGGTATACGCAATCTTTCAAGAAGCTTTTCTAGTTCCTCAATTAATGTTTTGTTGTTTACTGACTGCATTTCCAGCTTGTTATTCCGTGTTTCAATCTGCACATGATAACCATAGGCGATGAGCTTATACAGAATACTTAAAGGAATTGGATGTTAAACAGACAGCAAACACATGAATTACATTCAATTTGGCTCTAAAATTTCATTATTCAAAAAACTTAAACCACACATTGGCAGAAAATGAGCACATAATAATACAGCTTATATTGTAGTTTGTAAGATCACTGCAGCACAATATGTGCTTTTCCAAATCATATAAAAATGTCTAGACTATACCGATTCTATGTCCTCTCTCATGTGCCGTAATTTTACATTGAAAATGCCTAACCATTCATCCATGTCCTCAACACAATTAGTAGCCAACTCAAGCCCCTGTAATACCTGCAGAATCCAGAAAATTTGATTAGTGTAAAAACAAATATACAGGATCATTCACAACTATCAACTTGAAAGGTCAGGATAAAACTTCAATTGCAATATTAAGAGGATGTGTAGAAACAAAATATTGGTCAACGAGGATGACCCCTTATACGGGTCCCATTCAGTATGAGAAAACATCCTCAAAATCCATAAAAGAGGCTTTAGAGTTACTAATAAAACTAATGTGAAAGGTTTCACTAAAGTATACATACATCACCTTGGCCTTCAAGGCTTCAACATGCAAATGCAAAAACCATAAGATATAAAATGATGAATTGTCCTTTTTCCTTTAATTTCTCTGCCAATACATTTTTTTATAAATTGGCACTTTCAACATTTAACAAAAGCTCACTGCATCTTTATGACAAAAGGACAAGTCAGGCTGAATGGAAAGATGTTATTCATGTGGGTTACCACTAAGCAGCCTTGCAGCACCTTGTACCAATTATTCATTCCGGCGCAGAAAATATTGTAGTATGAAAAATGCAACAAAAAGAATAAAAACCCTATATAGACTTTAAAGACCCATCTCACAGGAATCAAAGACTACCTCATGTATCAAAGGCTCATTCTCCAAAATTGCATGGACATTTGCGGCTTCCAACGCTTGAAGCTCTCGCTTCAACCGCTCAGAAAATGCCTCTGCCTCACCAATACCCATGACATAACTGCACATCATCCAATTCCCAGTAACATTAGCACTAGGTTCAGGTAATACGGAAAGAGTAGTGTCATGGTATAAGGATATATAAGTTATCTCACATAGCTTATAGCTAGAAAATTGAGAAGAAAAAACAAAAGAATGCAGCAAAATCTACATATTACAGTAAAATTCTCTGCAGACAAGTGGCGCAGAGTTGACTTGACGTTTTACTGATGACTTATCGAACTTCAATATGAGTAAGAACACAAAAACTGAATGAAATGAGATGTCTCTCAGATGCACCATCCTCCAGCTCATGATTATATTATTCTGGTTTCATTGACTAATATATTACATGTTACCAAACATTTTACTGACAAATCATGGCTGAGGATCAGTGGAAATCGAAATATATGAATCTTCCCGCCCGAATAGAAGGTGACTTCCCTTGTTAAGCTCAAGTACGTAATACGCTTCCCTACAACATGAAAGTGAAAAACTACACCCACTATCCACCAGATATGAGGCGAAAATCTATCAAATCAAAGGAGACAAAGTTCCCAGGCAGCAAACATGTCAACAGTGACAGGCAGCCCAAAAGTCTAAATTGTCTTCCTCACGACCAGCAGAACATATATCAAAACTATTGAGCCTACATCTTTCAATGAGCAGAAGAATGAAACTATAACACTATAGTGATATATAATAAACATTATATCACATTATAATGGAAAGAAGCTCCCCTTGATTTTCTCAACAGAGATATCACTATAGTGATATTCATATAATTTATTTCTTCATTGTTTTGTCCCTGAATAACAAAATTTCTCCTTTGATTCTCAGCATACTTTTTCATAGGATAATCTATGATTATTTTCCATCAATTCAATTTTAGAGCGCAAGGCTGGCTAGTTTTAAATCAGTACTTTCTCACACTTGGAAATTGGAATCTACTCTCCTTGTTTTTCTTCCCCAAAAATCTCAGACAAGGGTAACATCAGTATGTGTAACCCATTTGATTATAAAAATGGATAAGATATGTAACTCTTACAAATGCATGCTTGAGACACTTGAGATAAGTAGGGAAAAAGAAAGAAGAGCATTTTGCCATCGATGGACAGAATTCCCAAATTTTTGGGGCTTACAAGTGGAGATATGTGTGCATTGAAGTCAAAAATTATGGTTTTCTTCAATGATTTTCTTGAGTTTTAATTTGCAGTCAACATTTAATTAATGTTGTGCAAATTGTCTGTGTGTATGTGTCAGTGCAAGGAAAGGCATAGACAAGACAGAGAGACATACATATTGATGACAGGATCCACTTTGGTCCAGAAACGCAAAATAATAAAGAGAAATTTTATTGAGACTCGTTCACTCAAAAGGTAATATGACAAGAACTGACTCTGTGATGACATTAACAGCATTAGCAAGTTTTTGGTGTCTACCTGCCTACCTGGTTGTGCAGATCTCGACAACTTGGCAAAAACTCATTTCATGACATTCAAAAAAGAACTAATTCTGTATCCCTATATTTGCATGCTTTTCCCAGCTGGTTTGGAACACACTTAAGGACAAATGTATTAAATTTGAAATTTCACATTAACTTGCTAATAACATTTGCATGCATAACATTTTAGATAATTATTTGTTATAGTAGATAGATGAGATTAATTTTTCATGTCTTGGCAGAAAACTACCTGATCGAATACCAATCAAATATTCATCTAATATATAGTCCTTCCACCAATAAATTGAAGTCCCATTTTGTTTTGTTAGACATAGTTGGGTGACATTAGAAAAGTGAATATTTTTTATAAACTTTCCATTTATACCTTGATATTTGCTCCTACATTAAGTAGCTCCTCAGATGGTGGATCATCCCCATGTTTGAAACATACCTCCCTCATTTATTTTCAAGTTACTTTCCAAATACTAAAATCCATGACACTTCTGGCTGAAACAAAAGTAACGGCTGGCACTTTTTGGACTACACAACCATTTTTAGAAAATAAAACATCTATGAGATCATTCAAACATTGAAATCTAGAGAATATGTTGTCTGAAGTTCTACCCATAAGTGGATTAAAACAGAAATAATAATAATATGATTCATTGGTAGCTTTCAGGAATTTCAAATATAACCAATTTCTAGTGGAATCATGTAGCAGTGAACTCTGTAACACTAGGGAATTAACTGTCAAGAACTTATGTGAAAAGCAACAAAAGTTTCCTCCATGCATGATGCAGCCTAATATTGTTAATTACAAGGATTTCCGTCAACAAGCTTCTAGAGTCTTTAAGACTTTCCATTTTCCATACAATATATAAATTTTATATGAGATGTTTAAACCCATTCTGCCTTATTAAAAAGACTAATTACAAATATGAAATAACAAACCATTTTACCTCCAATATCAACCCAAGTAGTCCATAACTCCAAAAGAAAACCAAAACTATATTTTCATAGGTGCAGGCTGACAGCATCCTCAATTATAACCTAATGACCCCATTCAACCAACCCTCTCGCTCAACCTAGATTAGCATTCTCTAATCATTGATCTTTAAGTATTTCTCCCAGAAGCTTCTGCACTTATGTTGATTGTAAGTTCTTTTTCTCCCACTTGTATGCAAAACTGCTCTACTCGTAAACTTCTTTCTGACAACTCATGTTTCCATTTAAACTAAATCTGTTTAACGTCTGACTGATTATCTACAACGGCATTAGGAGAGACACATAATCCATTTGAGTAAATTCTATTAATTTGACACAAATAAGAGAGTTTTTTTAATTTCAAAATGACAGTACATACGTGCCTAAAAGAGCCTCCATATCCTCTTCCTCTGCTTGAGACACAAGTTCTCTTTCAACTGTCACTTTCATGTCACCTTCTGTAAAATCAGGTATGTCAGGACCATCTGGAAGGTCTCCTTGCCGCTTAGTAATTGCTTGTGTATTTTCCTGTAGAAGATACAAAACAGGCTCCAAGTTTAATATGATTGGTGGATCTTTATCAAGAACAAAAAAATCAATCATGAACAAAAGTTTTATTCTAATTAAGCAAGAATAACAAGATGATATTCACTGAGCAGAGAATTAGTTCTAAGTGATGTAAATAATCAGGAAACATTGAACTTAAGAACTATATGAACACAAAACTCAAGATATATAAAACAGACTGCAATTTTAAATTTATTGATAATAAAATAATGGAAAATAAAACTCATTAATACATAGTCTTTTCTATTTAAGCATATGATATTCACTGACCAGGAGAATTAGTGCAAATTGTTTGCATCAATCTGGAAACAGATAACGTAAGATTTATTCTATATGAATAAATATTTGTTAATGAAGATGAACATCTCTACGGGCCCCTCTTTGCACAAAGTATATTCATAAAAAGGAAAAGAAAGAAAGAAAGAAAGAAACCACTCATTCATATTCAGAAATTCTGAAAGCTATTGACAAAGAAAATACCATAGCAAACATCTCCCAAATGAATAATTAACTATTCATCAATGTGATTATGGAATGTTTTTAAAGAATAAACCCTGAAATGCCAAATTAATGTCCCCTGAGAATTCAATGACAAAACCCAGCTAAAGTTATGTAACAAGAATAGTTGCCTGTACAATATATTAAAAAAATGACGTGCAAAGTGTCAAGCAAACTGAATCATATTATTATGCACCTTAGCCCAAAGAGCCATCTCCACGACATCAATGCCAACAACTTTAGGAAGATGACCCAAAACATCCTTGCAGATGTTTAAGATGCAAAGCAGAAGACGATTCCTACAAGTCATTTTTCAGAAAAAGCATTTTAAGACATCTGCCAAATAAAAAATATATTTGCATAACCAGGACCCATAGCATACCTGTCATCAACATTGCGCATCGTCCACTGAGGTGGGGCAACACTTTGATTTCTAAGGTTATCAAATCCCTTAATGAATCAGATCAACATTAATCAGATTGAAAATATGTATTCAACATGTGAAAAGATTTTAAGTTCAGTAAATCACAAATTTTGCGTGAAAATATGAAAATAGTTATGAGCTATACCAGCATAAAAGTACATCCACTGGGGTCATTCGTCACAACTTCCACTTTTGAAAGATGCTTCAGCTTGTATAATTTTGCAGGCTACATTTACAAGTGGAAAAAATAAAACTATATAAGCCACTTCTATTTACTTCAGAAAAGCTTTAAAAACACCACTCACTTCAGTAAAATCTGAATGTGTCAAAAGATAATTAACTTGCTACATTTCTTAATACCATATGTTGCCACAGATGTACAACCTATTCATATTTTTCTAGGTGTCCTTTTATTCTCAAAGAGTACTTCTACTCCAACAAATAGAATTTTTAAAACATCATTTGCTATACGTACACATTTCCAGCTATTATCAAGTTATCATAACACTGTATGTCAAGGTTAATTTATCTATGAAAAAAGTCACAGATAAGTTGAATCAAAGGAAACCTTGTTAGATTACATGATGATCATGATGATGGTTAAAAGGATAAATGTATCTGATTTCATCTCCAAGGTTATTGGATTGCCAACAAGTGTCATCATCCTACTTCAATAGTACAATAGCGTTTGCACAACTGTACCCTCTGCAATATGCAGATTATTCTCTCTGCCAGCTATTATTTTAGTCCTTATCCAATCAGCATATGTGTATATATATGGCCTATGATTGTTCATGTTGGATACACTGAATACAAATCAAAATACCTTTTACATATTTCTAGCTATGGCTTCTTCTTTACTGTTTTATTCAGCCTTTTCTACAATCTATCATGAATATTTTCAAACCTTAACAGAACATTTGAAACTTACCTCAAGTACACCTCCATTGGAATATTTGAAGACACGTAGAAAAGCTTTAGTCCGTTTCACTTTTGCCTTTGCTGCAAAGAAAATTATGTGGAGTTAATGGCCGAGGTAATCAATAGCTTGAAATTTAGGATATCAATACTACATTCATTCTAGATGCGATAAGTAGTACAGATGCAGTTAAATCAATACAGTTACTCCTGCCAATTATCTGCAGTATGGACAGGTCAAAACAAAGAAAGTAGTCGAGTATATCATTTACTATAATCAACAAACGGTTTGACAAAGCTAACTTGGTGTCATCCAAAAAAAAATCCCTAACAAAAGTGACACTTCTTTAGCTTTTAAACTCCTTATTGTTCTGGAGGGGAAGAAGAATAAGTTCTTCTGTCACCAGTTTCAGCAACAAGATTTGTATTACCGCTAATCACCAACAAGAATAACAAGGATGCCAAAGCATCAAACAGTAAGAGCACAGCTAACTCAGGATGAACATAATATCCAAGCCAATTAACACATCACCACTAAGGAGCCAATTAAATCAAAACCATCAATCTTTAGGATTAATATGGAAATTCAATTAGGTCCAGCGATAATTAACTCCCGAAACGAATAGATCAAACTGGAAACTAGATGTACACACCGCAAGGCATACTTTTACACGGAAATAGTGCGACAAACAACAGATGTACATGTGGAAAGTAAATGAAATTGGCATACTTGAAATGGCGAGAACACGAGGCTTCGCCATGTTACCGCGGCCCAATTTGCCAGATTTGCCCCACATCCCGCGGCTCTTGGCCACCCTGATCGACATTACGATCTTCTGCTTGGTGCCCTCGATCGCCGCCTCACACGCCCGGCGAAGCTCCTCGTCATCGGCGCTCGATTTCGCCATTCTTCTCCAAGCTCTGAAGAGAAAATGATTTCGTTGGGTTTTCTGGTTTGAACTTTGAAGTCTATTTCTGGTGTAATGAAATCACAGTAATTAATTAAATTTCTAGCATGAAACTATTTAATTCGGAAGCTTGTTTTCTGCGGGCGTGCTATTAATTACAAGCGATTTTGGCACACAAATTGGTAATTCTTGGGGAAATTATTGATATTTCAAAATAAATTGTAATAATAATAAAAAATGTTATTTTTCTATCTAAAGAATATTCAAGTTAACTAACTTCTTGTTTTAAAAATTTGATGAAACACCCTTACATATTTTATGATGTTGGACAAATTACTCTGGACTTCTTACATGAAGTTTATCTTATTTAGTGATTTAGTTCTAGAATTAGATTTCTTTCAATTGGATTGGTTTTATTAATAGCAAAATAAATTAAAATGTCAACTTTAATTTTTTATTTGGCTCATTTCATTTAAAAAATTGAAACTGTTTAGAAAACTCTATGTTATTATATCTAAAAATTTACAATACTAACAATTTCCAAAAACAAATAATTAATTTGATAAATAAAAATCAATTTTGATAGAATTTTTATCAACTTTGAATCTTACAGAAAAAATTTCTACTAAAAGATTTGACAGTTTCAACATTTAAGAAGTCATGGTGACTCAAATACTCAATCAAAAAATATGGCAAATTCATATAGGACCGTCTCACGGGACGCATTATGTGAGACGGTCCCCACAAACCGTAAATCAGCCCAAGAATTCGGTGGTATATTCGTGAATATTTAGGCTAATGGCGAGTGTGGTGCTAATTAAAGTATTAGGTTTTTCTCGGAAAGTAACACTTTTACTCGAAAGTATACGTTTTCAAAGTAATTTTCGGGGTGGTGGTATAGTATCGTTTAGACTCGAAAAGTATCAATTTTTATTGAAAAAGGTATGTTTTCAAAGTAACAAAACTGAAATTACTTTATCTGCAAAGTTATATATAACATTGTTTAAGTATCACTTTTACTCCTAAAATCTAAAAGTATATATTTTCAAAGTAACGAAATTTACATTAGTAGTCCCGAGAAAATATTAGTTTTTCTCCGAGAAGTATTAGTTGTTATCCTTAAAAGTATTAGTTTTACCACCGAAAAGTGTTTATTTATCAATGATCATTGTCATTAAATTACACAAACCTAAATTAATAAAAGTCCTAATTTCTATAATTTCCCAAAGCTACAGCAACTTTCTTCTTCCTTTTGTCTTCTCCCCAACACACACACTCTCCCTCTTATATAATCCCAAGAAAGAACACTTAAAATTACACATACACACAGTTCATATAGCATGAAGTTTCACCTCATATTTTCAATCATGATCTTCAATCTGATTACATCTTTTTAGATATGGACTTCTCAACTAGGTGGCTTTAGCCCTGGCCACCACAAAGAATTGTGGAGTGGAGTCTCCATCAAATTGCTCCAAGGGGCATATGCGAGCCGGTGACGAACATAATTGTTCTCTTTACCCAGGAGGATTTGGTTGTGACGTCAGAGACCCCATCGAACACTCGGCCAGTGCGTGCACATCCGCGGTTTACCTTGGCAAAGCAATGAGGAAATGGCTGTTGTCCTCAGGCGTAGTCGGCGTAGCGCTGGAAGGCTGAGTTGTAAAAAAATATAAAAAAAAAGATATGGACTTCTCTTTGGAACTTGCTGGATTTGAGCTACAAAGTGTTGGCCATGAGAAAAGTAATTGTCGTTCAATTAGTGACAAGTTAAAGGACATCCACTTTGCAGCTTAGGTGTCATCATGTACAAGTTATCAGGGGCAACACGATGGTGAATGTTTCAACCATAGTTTTGCAAAAGATAAAAAACAGAAAGCTTGAAGGGATCGTGGACCCGAGTCGATATACATGAATTAGGGGCGATTAAGGGGCGTGCACGTGGTGCCGCCGCACAGAGCCCCCCCCGCAAAGAAGAGCCCCGATTTTGTTTTTTATTTTATATGTATATATGTTGAATATATTAATTAAAGGTTTAGTTAGTGTCCAAATTAGCGACTTGGCACAGTGGTTGTGATAGTTTTTATGTTCCTTTATTGTCATGAGTTCAAATCCTAATAGAAGCAAATAGTTTTTTTTTATGTTTTTTGGCCTTTCTATCTAACTATTTGGTTTTCTTTTTTGCCTTTTGATGTAACTATATTTTTTCCTTTTGCAAAAAAAAAAAAAAAAAACATAAGTGAAGGTTTTCTTTTTGCCATTCTATGTAATTATTTTTTCCCGCCTATCTATCTAACTTTTTTAATCCAACTATACATTTTTCCTTTTGCAAAACTAAAAAAACATAATTTAAGAATTGAAAGAGTCGCCCACCTTTAAGTCATCATTCATTCCTTCATATTTGCCATTTTTTCCCTTTTGCAAAATCAAAAAAAATAGAATTGAAGAATTTAAAAATACAAGAAAATCAATTTTTCATAGCTAATTATTAGTTTTTTTGTCTTTTTTACGTATGGGAAATTATATTGAACAATTTTTTCATAATTTATTTTAATAAGACCAAAATGTTAAAGGTTGGCTATTGTATTTTTTTGTTATTATATATCTTATTTTTTAATGTTACGATGAAATTTTATTTGTACCGTTGATTTTATTATTTTTGTTTTTTTTTATGTAAACACAAGGGCCCCATTTTTATTATTCGTTCCGGGCCCTCGAAACTTAGGACCGGCTCTGTATGAATTCATGTTACAAATTTACTAACATGATTTGGTTGTTTTCGTATAATAATCCTTGGGCTTGGAGCTTTGTTTTTCATGGTGCCCCCTTTTCTAGTTATGGAATTTTTAGAATAATATTCTAGGTGTTAAGGAAGGGAGAAGATAGGGGGAGAAAGATAGAGGAGGTAGTGCCCTAAAATTTTGCAGTTTTTTAATAAGGATCTCGGTGTTGGATAAGGATTCGGGTCTTGGGGTCCGTCTTACAGATTGAGATCCGTGAGACGGTCTCACAAGAGACCTACTCAATGTTGAAATTTGGGTTTTTGGAAAATTGGGTGTTGACCCATATTGGACCAAACATTGAAGTGGTTTCAATTGGTGGAAAATGAAAATAGAGTATATAATCAAATTCTACTAAGTGAGTAGATGAGATTAGCATTTCGAATTTCTCAAAACTAATTTCGGGTGAATGAGAAATTAATGTTATAAGTTAGCCACTTAAAACCTGAAATTGACATGAAAATTGGTAAATATGGGGATGGAGTTTCACATAGAATAGAAAGTCAAGTTTAGCTCAATTAATATAGCCGAAGGTGGGATTAATGGGTCCAGGCCCTTTGGGCACCAAAGTTTTTAAAGGAGGAGGACCTACATACTTGTGGGTTTGGTCCAAAACACACACGTCGCCGCTACCCGCCGGCTCAACTCGGCTCGGTTTGGTCCGATTCGGGTCGTGGGCTTGGGCTTCAAGGCCCTTATAGTTTTAGACAAATTTTATTTGCACCTTTAAGAAATATTTTTTACTCAAATTGGGCTTACGCAAGAATCGGGCAGTATGTGACCGCACAGACACTGGGTTGTGCCACGGGCACGTCTTTAGAGTCTTGTGATCGCACGCGTTTTGAATAGAAGCACTTACAGTGCATTTTTATTTGAGTAGATATGTCTTTTGAATCAAAGACATGATCATTCCATAAGGCACTTAAATGCCTATAAATATCAACCCCTACAGATTGAAAAACATATGAAAATCCTTAGATAATAATCCAATATCATTCTCGCATATTGACCATCACTCTTCCAAAAGCTTGAAAGTCTAAACACTTCCTTGTTCGTTATAGGTTCGACTTTGTAAGTGTTGTTAAGTTAAATATGAAAAGTCATTGTATCTTAGAGACGATTTTAATCTGTTAGCACTTATTAGGGGAAATTTTGTATTGACCACTAGCTTGTAGCTCAAGTGGTATCACTAACCCTTTATAAGGGTGTTAACCAGGGTTCGAACCCTCGTATCTTTGATTTATTTGAAATTCTCCAACCAAGACTCGAACTTATTAAAAAAAAAAAGGGCAATTTCAGTATTGCATAGATAGTATCAAATCACGGCCTCGACTTATACACAACTCAGTCTCATTTTCATTTACGTAACTTAGTCATTTTCTTGTAAACAACACCACCAAGACAACTATTGCAAGACGAAATTATTTTGATGTTTTCAAGATAATGACAAACATCGGTTTCACTCCAACGGCCGTTGTTCCCGCTCATGACAAAAACCGGTGAAATTCTCCATTGTCGACTTCAAAAGGTGGCAACGAGAAGATGTTATTTTACTTGACCACTTTGGGTCTATCCCGATTCTTGAAGGAGGACCCTCCGACCGTTGGTGAAGAAGAAAGCAGACAATCAAATAAGGATCGTTATAAATGTTTGGCACAACATCGATTTCCTCCGCCAAAACTATGTTTTGAATGGGCCGGAAGACACCCTCTATAATGTCTACAATTTATTTAACGTCCAAAGAGTTGCGGGACTCTTTGGAAAAAAAGTACAAAATGAGAAGAAGATGGCACAAAGAAATTTGTTGTCGGAAAATTTTTGATTTCAAGATGGTTGACACCAAGCGGTGATCGCCCAAGTGCAATAAATTAAAATTATACTTCATGACTTGGTGTCCGAAGGATGATGTTGAATGAGTTTTTCCAAGTGGGTCGCTATTATCGAAAAATTGTCACCACAGTGGAAAGATTTTAAGAACTACTTCAAGCACAAGCGCAAGAAAATGGGACTTGAGGATTTGATAGTTCGGTTTACGAACGATCGAGTAGTTCAAGACATCGCGTCACTATGCATCTAGAAATCCGATAGTATTTTACTAAGGAAGGTTCAAAACCACAAACTATCTATCATGATGCAATAATAGTTTGCCGAGATTTTCAAGTGAATTTGCATACATGCATGCATTAATTTCATTCATGTGGGGATTGTTGGAATTTGGTTTTGGGAAAATGGGTGTTAACCCATATCGGACCAAATATTTAAGTGGTTTCCATTGGTGAAAAATGAAAATAAAATATATAATCAAATTCTACTAAGTGAGTAGATGAAATTAGCATTTTGAATTTCTCAAAACCAATTTCAGGTGATGAGATATTAATGCTACAAGTTAGCGACTTAAAACTGGAAATTGACATGGAAATTTGTAAATGTGGGGGTGGAGTGAAACTACATCTCACATGGAACAGAAAAGCCAAGCTTAGCTTAATTAATATAGCCCAAGTGTGAGTAATAGGTTTGGGCCCTTGGGGCACCAAAGTTTTTAAAGGAGGGAGGACCTACATGCTTGTGGGCTTGGTTCAAAACACACGCGCGTGCCACCACGCCCACACCCCGGCTTGACTCCGCCCGATCCGGTCGTAGGTCATAGGCCCGAACTGGCTTGGACTTCAAGGCCCTCATAGTTTTGGGCAAATTTTATTTTGGACCTTTAAAAAATAATTTTCTTACTCAAATTCGCCTACTACGCGCGATTGGGGGCCAACAAGACGGTTACGTGGCGCCGAAGCGATCACGCACCAAAGACTTTGTCTTGCGCGGGTGCACGGTCATGCATTTTGAGCGAAGCACACTGTTTACCAGGTGAAAGTTTTGGTTGTAGACATGTCTTTTGAATCAAAAACATCACTATTCCATCGTGCACTTAGATGCCTAAAAATATTAACCCTTGCAGATTAAAAACATACAAAAATCCTCGGATAATAATCGATATCATTCTACATTCTCGCATATTGATCATCACCTTTCCAAAAGCTTGAAAGTCTAAACACTTCCTTATTATTTTGTAGGTTCGACTTTGCAAGTGTTGTTAAGTCGTCACGAAAAGTCGTTGTATCTTAGAGATGATTGCGGAACCATTAGCACTTAGTACGGGACAATTTCATCTTGCAGAGAGATAGTATCAAATACTAGCCTCGACATATACACAACAACTGTCCCATTTTCATTTTACGTAACTTGGCCATTTTCTTGTAAAAATGATACCACCAAGACAACACTTAAAATATATTGTGTTAAGTATAGACTAAAGAGGAGATTTTTAATATAATACCAATGGTTGAGTTTTTGAAAAATAAAAGTAAAAAAATAAAATATAAAACCAACGGTTGAGTTTTTGAAATTAAAAGTTGATTGAATGAGTTTTTGAAATTGATTTTTAAACTTGAAAAAAGCTTATTTAGGGGATTTATAAAAATATTAACATATAAAATTTATAACATTTATGTATTTTTATAAGATTGTATTTTTTTCTTAATTAATAAGTAGAATTTGGGCAACAAAATTTTCCATTTCCATTTTTCTTATCCTTCGTGCTAGTATATGTCGCACATATAAAAATAAATCTTAATCATTACATGTTATGTACAATACGACCTCCGCACATGGATTTCTAAAAGAGAATCTATAGATTCATTTTTACATCCAACTTTAAATTATTTTCGGCTTAAGCATAAATTGAATCATATCATGTCCAAACATATGTTTGCTGCTTTTCGAAAAGATTTTTTTTTAATATGTAAAATAGGAATAACTTTGATCAATCTTCTCTTCATCACTCATCATCAATCCTCCAAAGTGTCAATTCAATCCTCTTTCTACGTAGATCTGAGTCTAAATTACTATTTCAGATGAGAAATTAAAAGGCTAGTAAAATAGTAAATTAGTGTTTCATTTTGCCTACAAGTTTCAGACTTAGGGAGTGTTAACAAACTGTTAAAAAAAAGTAATTCTTAACTTCTACATGGAAACAATAGTTGTTATATGCGTCTAGAAACCTTGAATTTACCATTTATTTTAGAGTTTGTAAGTAAACCTCCCTTATTCAACCTTTCAGTCTTGAGATGTATCTTGATATAACCGTATGAGTGAACAGATATTATATCTGACTGCAAATATGTGATTGTTCAGCTTTCAAGTATTTCCAAATTGTAATTGATCACTAGTGCCAGAAAACAAGGGTATAGTAGCTGTCCATCTTTTCATCATAAACATTAGGGGTGTAAATAAGGCTAGGCTATCCAACAGGGGCCTAAGGGCTTGGCCTACTAAGGGCTTTTGGTTTGGCACTTATTTAACAATGGGTTAGACTTAGGCATTTTATAAAGCCTATTTAAGTAGTTGAGCAGGCAGGGCCTTTAGAAAAGCCTTTTAAGCTCAATGATCCGCCTATTTAAAGCCTACGTATGTAATATATATAAATAGATAATATTATATATAATATATGTATGTATTTTATTATACTAGTAATCCACCCGTGCGATGCACAGTTTGTATACTAAAAAAATTATTTTTTAATGATTATTGTATTCCGTATTTTAATAATTAACTAAAATATAAATATAAACAAAAAAATGGTGTGGGTTAAATTATGAAAATATTAATCATAAAGAAAATTTTCAATAAACAATTAAAAGATAAAGCACAGGACAAAAAATTGATTTTGTTTCTTTTGACTGATTTCATTTATTATTTACATTTTTTTATTTTGAATCTTTTAGTAGATTTCGAATTTGTTCTGAAAATCAATAAGAGCGTTTATATCTGAAATTTTTGGATAAATTTCAGATCCGACGGAAATTTATGAACGAAAATGTTGTAAGTATTCCAATTTTTATATAGCATCTTTAGCCATTAATAAAATCTAGATCTGAACTTTTTTTTTTGTACATATTTTCATTTGAATATTTCGAAAGCATTGTTAAATTTTTATATTTTTATGCTATTTATTTAATATTTTATTATTTTATGGATATATTGTGAATAAAAAAGATATAAATCTATTACTTTCTTTTTATATTTTATTTAAAAGAAATTATTTAAAATGTAAATCTAATATGAACACTATAATTTGTTTTTTATGTTCTTCTGATTTCCGGTATATGAGAAAAAATATAATATTGTTAGTTGTGTTTGGGTTCGGATATATAAATTCTTTGTGTAAAGATCCGATTGGATATTTTTACATGTTTAAATAACCCAAATTGCTACTCATATCTTGTTATGAATATTCTGACTAATATATTCACAAAAATAAAAAATATGTTTGCATTTTCATACGCTATATTCTGACTAATTTTATTCTTATAGCAGTGTGAGTTTTATGCTATTGCTACATGTTCGAAATACCAACAAATAATCTACTATAATTTAGTAATCGTATCAGGTAAGTACATTTATCTTATTTATGTTGGGGATTTATCACGTGCGATATTATATTCCAAGAAAATTGAGAAAAACTTACTTGCATTCCGAAAAATGAAATTATAGAAAATGCGAGAAAATTAGACCGAGGCTAGAGTTCGACTCTATGTCTTTAAGACGAATTGCCCCGCTACGGTGCCACGGTTGAATAGCAAACGTCTCCCAAGATACAACGGTCTCATCTTGTTGGTGTAGGACTCCAAACAACAAGATACGGCGAACTTCGAATGTTTTGTACTCTCCTTTTTATCGAAAAATTTTGTGAGAAAATATCTTTGATGAATGTATGCAAAAATGCTTATCAAAATCATGCGGATTCTTGGGATATATATAGATTACCAAAAGTCACAAGTGAAACAACACAACCGTTCAATGACATGTCCATTTATTCGAATGACACGTTCATTGGAAATGAAAATTATAGAAAATGCGAGAAAATTAGATAGGGGCTAGAGTTCGACTCTATGTCTTTAAGACGAATTGCCCGCTACGGTGCCCACGGTTGAATAGCAAACGTCTCCCAAGATACAACGGTCTCATCTTGTTGTAGTAGCACTCCAAACAACAAGATACGGCGAACTTCGAATGTTTTGTACTCTCCTTTTTATCGAAAAATTTTGACAGAAAAATATCTTTGATGAATGTATGCAAAAATGCTTATGCTCATTAATTTTTTCTGCGAGAATAAAGGGAATATTTATAGATTACCAAAGGTCGCTATTGAAATAATACAACTGTTCGAATAGACACGTCCATTTATTCGAACAGACACGCCCATTGGTTTCAAACGAAACAACAAAACTATTCGAATAAACCTTTTCAATCCGAATAGTTTCGAATGAACATTCACACCTTTTGGCAACAATTTCTCATTCACCGGAAATATCTATAATATTTTCAACAAGCGGATGAGAATTCGTCTTAAATTGTTGCCACTTATTATTTTCGGTGCCGCACCATCACAAAGCTTGAGCGGTCGCTGCCTCCATTGTTCACCGGTGATGGGATGCAATGGTGATGGTGGTGTTGGTTGTCTTGACCGATAAGCGATTGGAGCGAGATAGTGAGGGGATAAGTGGTTCCTCGTGGTGTAATGCTCGAGGCCGTCATGGTGACGAGCGTCTGCCTGGCGATGTTCCCGGTGAAGTGACATGTGAGTTGGGCTTTAACCGATAAGGGAACGATTGGTAAGTGGCAAAAACTGATGAGAAACTTGATTGTTGAAATTGGCGGGTTTTAAGTCATTTTTGAGAAAACTTTTTGGTGAATATAATAAGGATTTGGGGCTAATCTTGAATTTAGAGAAATTCTTGGTTCTTTCTAAGTATTGGTTTGTGGTTTTTGTGAAATTGAAACTTTCTCTTTGGTCTTGTTGACGTGCGTTTTGGTCAACAAGCGAAATATGTAAAAGATTTAACACGTGGAAATGAAAACGCGTGCGTAACGTGTGTTTATTTTCGACTAATTATGCCTTTTTGTATTTCACGAGGAATATTATATCGGTCTTTCTTATCATTTGTTACTATTGATCTCTTTTCTTTTTCCTCTTTTTCCGACTTTTTATACCCCTTTGAGTAAGTGGGTTTACAATAGTCATCTTTGCACTAACTATTCATTAATTAGTAAAATATTTAAAGAAAGACACATGTCCCTCTATAGTTTGTGCATGTCAGTCAAAACTTGCCACTTGTCGACTTCTCTTCATAATTCTCGACATGTGGCGAGTTTCGATACCAATAAAGTGTTAAGTATGGGCATGTGTTTATTTTTACGAAGGCGTCGCGCGTGCGTTTCATCTTGAAATTTGGGCTCGGGGCTCGTGAGTCGTGTTTGCGGTTGGGCTCGGTTAGCGGCTCGGTAGCGGTTGGGCTCGGAGCGGGCGAGCCTAATTCGTGGCGTGTTGTCGTACATCATTGTTGACGTCACCCCGCAGTCGCTTTATTCGGATACGTGTTAGATCGATAGCGTGGATTAATTTTTCACGGCTCGGCTCGGGTATCATCAAAGGCCCCCAAGTTTGATTCCGAGAGAAGAATTTCTGAAGTCGGAGTTAAACTTAAATGCTAATGATGAACAATTAATAGGGAAACGGATTTCTCAAAGGTTTTGTTCTTTCCTGGCACATGTCGCGTAGCAATTAATGCTTGAAACGGCATTAATGGTGGGTTGCCATAATGAGCGGTACACGTGGCGTCTTGTGGTTGGACCAATCTTGCGCAGAAACGAAAAATTACGTCGGTTCTGTCGGGCGTGGGGACACGGCGTTTTTCGACATGTTTGACGGCTTTTGAGCTTTTAAAAGGAGCGTCCTTTCGAATAAACGTCTCGTTTATCGAGGAAACTCGTCTATAAATACCTTTGTTTTCCTCCATTATTCACTTTCGCAACCTTTAACCCTTGAGCTAAAGTAATTAAAACCGAGCAGAAATTTCGGGTCGGCTTCCCAAGTTCAGAGACTTCGAACTTAGGTATTTTTTGAAATACTCTTCCTTTACCTATAAATGTCTTCTTTTGAAGATAGTAGAGTCGTAGTTATAGTGTAGAAGTTGAAATTGAAGATCCGCCATCCGAACCCTTCGTTTATTTTTCACCAAAGACACGGCGATCTCCGTCCCACGGCCGAGTATTATC
Source organism: Rehmannia glutinosa (assembly GCA_016081115.2). Classification (NCBI taxonomy): domain Eukaryota; kingdom Viridiplantae; phylum Streptophyta; class Magnoliopsida; order Lamiales; family Orobanchaceae; genus Rehmannia; species Rehmannia glutinosa. The sequence goes on along the minus strand of CM071928.1, from coordinate 30,520,580 downwards.
CGGATATCTTCTCCGGATTCTTCACAGGTGGAAACGTCCGAGCGGACGCACACTATCTTTGACCCGACGCCTTGGTGACCGTTTATAGAGAAGGAACGGTGTATCAACCCTGACTGGTACAAGAGAATTCCGGTGAAGAATCGCCTTGATTCTAAACGTACCGGCCGTAAGAAGAAGATATGGATCCATCTCGAGCGGAGCGTGACAACGAACGGTAAACGAACCCTCCGGTGATTCGAGGCGGAGAGGCAACAAGGTCCTATGGGTCATCGTAATGGCGACGGCCGGCAAGGAGGAGGCCCTCGCCTTCGTGTTGAGTCTCGGTGGACGCGAGCGATATAAACGATATCCCAAGCATCCGATGCTCCGAGAGATGGGAGAGCTCCGGCGAAGGTATCGTATTCCAAGTGGTATCCATTTCAGGTACCGGATGGCATGAGGTCCCCCAAGACCCGCCCGTGGGTTGCGTGGGTATACATACCATGACGCTTCTTCTATTCGGATGCGGTTTCCGCCGGTTTTTCTCACGCGGTGGCTTTGCAAGTGGGGTATACATCCAACCCAAGTGCATCCCATTACGTGGGGTAGGATTATTGGCCTCGTGGTGATGTTCCACCTAGAGAAGTACCCTCGCCCTAAGTTCAAAGAGATGAATGAACTCTTCGCCTCGGCGAGCGACTCCTTCATCAAAAGGTCACCGTCCGGATGGTATTATGTACAAACCCGATTGGGGTATCCAGATAGTTTAGTGGAAGGTCTTCCTTCATCGTTGAAGGACTGGAAAGAAAAATGGCTCGGGTGAGGCGAGTGGCAATCTCGCGTGGAGAACGAAGGAAGGAGAGCGTCCTTTATCCTCCTTCAAATTTTGTTTTTGGTTATAGTAAGTCTTGTCTTTTTCCTTTCTCTCGCTTTTGCATTTCATTGTTTCTTTTTGTGTGACTTGTGTCTTTTTACCTTTGTAGAGAACTTAGGGCATCAAAGGGGCCTCTGTCGCCCACTTTTATTCGAAGGGTGGAGAACATCCAGGCCCGGGAATCATGGATAGGCGGATTGAGAGGTTGGCCACCGAGGCCAACTTAGCCGCACTGGTTTGAGGCTGCCGCCGGCCGACCCCGAAGCCGAGGGGCGGCTCGAGACGAGGCGGCCGAGCGGGAGGTGGAGGTCGAGAGAGGGCCTCACAGAATCCCTCTCGTTAATGAAAAGACGGCCCCATTCTCGGGGAGCGGCGGCGAGAATCGAGCGAGCCGCGCCGCCTCCTGTGAAGTCTAGTCCCCGTGGGCAGATCATCTGCGCCCGTGGGATGCACCACAGAACCCTGAGCGCCGAGTGCGGCCGCCGTTCGAGGTAAACACCGTATTTTTCACATTTCCTTTTGAATTGTCTTGTTGTTTTCTTTTGATCTTTCTTCTAATTGGTGGTTGCTTTATGCGGGCGTGGCTTGATTTGCGTGCACGCCTTCGCGGATGTGAGGAACACAAAGACGGCGAACTCGGGCGGCGCCGATCAACTGCGGATGTGGAGGTGGCTCGGAGAGAAGATATCCGGGCCAGAACGCCTGGCCGATGGAGTGCCGGGGGCAGTGCAGCCTCCTCTTCAAAGGAGAAGAGGGGGATTGTGATGGAGGAGCCTCGATCGGGATCGAAAGGGTTGGTCGAGCCTGCGCCCGAACATCCCGAGCGACCCCGAGAAAAGGAAGGTCCGCGAACTTTCTCGGATGACCTCGGCGGGGAAGGTCATTTTATTCCTCCAAACCAAGCAAGAGATGAATATTGCGAGGGAATGGTTGGACTACGCCCTCGGTGGTTTGTGGAATTCGTTCGATGTGCCACGCCGAAGCGGAGGAGCAATCGAGGTCTTACCTCGGGGAGGCGGTCGGGCCGCAATGACGTCCCCGCTCGTGCCTGGACAAAGGCATCGAGCAGTGCTTAGAGATCAAGCCGAAGAACAAATTCAAGTATGCCATGGCCATGTCGGGGCGGATGATTGGGCTCTTATGGCATGCGGTTGGGGGACTCGCGAGCTAGAGAAAAAATATGCCGACTGGAAAGGCGGCACGGGGATCTGCAGGGAAGCCTATGCTACCCTTCAAGGGGTACAAGAATCTTTTAAGACTCAAGCGGATGAGGCCACGGCTCGGGCCATTTCGAGAGAGAGAGGCTGCTGCGGGCCGAGGCGGAGCGAGATCGGACCCGCAAGGTGAAGAAGAGCTCGGGGTTAAGGTCGCCGAACGAACGTCTTTGCCACCGCCGAGCCGAGGAAATGGAGAGGCGTCTAGCCGATGCACTTGAGGAGGTGAAGAAATCGCCCGTCGGCAAAATGAGGAAGTTCGTAGAGAGGCCATTAAAGCTTACAAAGACTCAGGAGTATGCATTCATGTTAACTGTGGCCATGCGACCCGCCTCCAAGAAATTCTTGATTTACTTAAGGCGGGCGTCTTGTTGCTCGCTTGAGGAAGATTTGGCCCTCCCGGGAGGTCGATCTCGATACCCTTCGGCCGAGTTTTGAGAGGCTCCTAATGCGCAGGCTCTCTTCCTCCGGACGTGGAAGAAAGTCGCCTCTGGCAGTCGTCGAAATTCCGCCCCCTTTCGTCTTGATGCTTTTATATGTACCCCTAGGTAGGTAATTTGGCTTCGTGCCTCGAGATGTAATGGGCTCCGACCTCCCCTATGTAATTATTTTTGAAGTAGAAATGAATTGTTATTTTCCTTTCTGTGTATGTGTTTCAAGCTTTTTTTTTTTGTGGATGCTCGGCTCTTTCCTTTTTGTAAGATTGTTGCTGTCTTCTTTTTTTTTCCTCTTATTTTCCCAAGACGGGCTCGGTTTTGGTGCTTCCGAATAAGGATCGCTCGCCTTAATCGATTCTTGTACTCGGGGATATAAACTGTCCTTTATTTTGTTTTTGAAATTTTGTTTATGAACCGAGTCTTTATTGCGCTCGGCGCATAATCGAGTCCTTATTTTGTGCTTGGTACATGGCCAAGTTTTCACTTTATGCAGTGCGTAACCAAGTCTTGATTTCGGTGCTCGGTGCATAACTAAGTCTTTATTTTGTGCTCGTGCGAATCGAAGTCTTGATTTTGTGCTCGGTGCGTAACCGAGTCTTTATTTTGTGCTCGGTGCGAATCGAAGTCTTTATTTTGTGCTCGGTGCGTAATCGAGTCTTGATTTTGTGCTCGGTGCATAACCGAGTCTTTATTTTGTGCTCGGTGCGTAACCAAGTCTTCACTTCATGCTCGGTGCGTAACCAAGTCTTGATCTCATTGCTTGGTGCATAACCAAGTCTTGATATTGGGCTCGGTGCGTAACCGAGTCTTTATTTTGTGCTCGGTGTGTAACCGAGTCTTTATTTTGTGCTCGGCGAATCGAAGTCTTTATATTGTGCTCGATGCGTAATCGAGTCTTTAGCCGTGGTGAGTAAAAACTTCATTTTCCTTTAGAGAGCTCATGAAATACCAGATGAAAGGATAACTCTTTGGAATCCTATCCGGATCATAGATCGACCCCAAATCTTCACTTTATTGATAATACCGCTTCAAGTATGCTACATTCCATGGATGCATAAATTTTTCTCCACTCAAATATTCTAACCGGTATGCCCCACCGGATAAGGCGTGGTGACCAAACGGGCCCTCCCAGGTTGGCTTCAATGGGCTCGGTTGAATGCCCGTTATCCTTTTCAATACAAGATCGCCGACCGAAATCTTCTTTCCTTTACTTTGAATTGTAGTACCTTTCACTCCTTTGTTTATACTTTGCATTTTCATCTAAGATCTTTGCACCTTTTTCTTCGAGCGAGTCTAGTTCGGCTCGGAGCGCGGCCTCATTCGATCTTCTTCAAAATTTGCAATTCAAGGTAGGGGCTCCAATCTCGACAGAATCACCGCCTCGGCTCCATAAGCTAAAGAAAAAGGTGTTTCTCGATGCATTTCGATCGATGTGTGTCGCTCGTATGACCATAGTACGCCGGGTAGTTCCTCCCGACCAATTGCCTTTAGACTCCTCCAATCTCGCCCAGGGTATACTTGAGTATTTTATTAACGGCCTCAACTTGTCCGTTTGGGGTGGTATGGAGTTGAGAAATGGTTTTTATGTGGAAACCTTCACAAAAATTTTGAACCTTCGGTTGTCGAACTGTTTCCCATTGTCTCGTAACAATCGAATGTGGTATCCCAAATCTCTGAGATAATAGATTTCCATACAAAGCTCACAACCTTTTCTTCATCTATTTTTGCGGAGAGCTCGCCTCGCCCATTTTGTGAAATAATCCACCGCCACAATGGCATACTTGACGCCCCTTTGCAGTGGGTAATGGTCCGATGAGGTCCATTCCCCATTTGGCAAACGGCCATGGGCTAAATACGGAAGTAAGTCGCATTCAGGATGATATCCGACTGTGGTGCAAATCTCGGCACCTCTCACATCTTTTGACGAGGTCGGTTGCGTCTTTTCTCGGGGATGGCCGTAGTATCCTTGCCGTATTAATTTATAGGCCAACGTTTGGCCCCAGCGTGGTTGCCGCATATTCCCTCATGAACCTCTCGAAGTGCATAATCGCATCTGTCTCGGAAAGGCGTAGAAGTGGGATGGAGTACCCTCGTTTGTAGAGGATGCCGTCTACTAGTGTAAACCGAGCCGCTTGAGTTCGTAGTGTTCGGCCTCGACTTTGTTTTCGGGTTGAACTCCTTTCTCTAAATATTGGATGATTGGGGTCATCCAAGTCTGCTCAGCGGTTTCGGTTGTATATATTTTCTTTGCACCAAGTGACGGGCGAGACGGTTGTGTGTGATGACATCCGTGATGACATCATCCCCTGGATCGAGCCGAGCCGAGCTAAGGCATCCGCTTGCATGTTCTCGGCTCGGGGCACATGTAAGATTTTTGTCTTAAAGTGTGATAATCTTTTCTTGACCAAATCCAAATATTGTGCAATTTTTGCTCTTTCGCCGACTCGCCGTTGATTTGATGAACCGACCAACCGAGAGTCCTTTGTGAACCAATAGTTGTTTTAGGCCCATAGAGCCGCCATATCTAAGCACTGCTAGAGCGCCTCATATTCGGCCGTTGTTCGTTGCGGGAACTGAAATCGTGCGGCCGAGCGATAGCATTTTTCATTTGGATCGATTATCACGATTCCGCCCCCTGCTTTCGGCTGCGGCGGAAGAGCCGTCGACAAATAATTTCCATTCTTGGTCTTCCTTGACCTCCAATTGTATGGAAGACGTGAATTCGGCCACAAAATCGGCTAAAGCCTGTCCTTTTATTGCGACGTGCTTCGTATATAATGTCAAATCGCTAAGTTAAATGACCCACTTTATCATCCGCCGGTAAGTATCGTCGGTGTAACACTTGTTTCAACGGATAGTTCGTCAATACTATAATCTTGTGTTCTAAGAAATATGGACGGAGTTTCGCGCGCGGTAATTAATGAATAAGCCGACTTTTCCATTGGTGGGTACTAGGAGCTCGGCATCATGTAACGCTTATTTGGTGTAATAAATGGATGTTGAATAGAGCCATCTAGCTTTGATTAACACCGGCGATGGCGTATTCGGATACCGCCAAGTACAAATACAAGTCCTCCCCTTGGGTCGGTTTTTGTAATATAGGGATTGAAGATAGATGTTGTTTGAGGGATTCAAAGGCAACTTTGTGCTTGCTCGGTCCACTCGAAAATTTTTGCTTTTCTTTATAATTTCAAAGAAAGGTTTGCACTTGTCTACGTGGACCGAGAAACAAATCGGTTAAGGCGCCAATCGGCTGTTAGGCTTTGTACCTTTTTACGAGTTTGGGGATTCTAGGTCGGTGATGGCTTTTATTTTGTCAGGTTAGCTTCGATTCCCCTTTGGCTGACCATATACCCCAAAAATTTACCCGAACCGACCCCAAATGTGCACTTTCTCGGGTTTAACATCATCTTGTACTCTCTCAAAAAAGCAAACATTTTATTAAGATCGTTTAGATGATCGGACATGTACAAATGATTTTACTAGCATGTCATCTACATAGACTTCCATAGTGTGACCTATCATTTTCTCAAACATCTTATTTACTAACCTTTGATAAGTCGCACGGCAAAGATTCTTCAATCCGAAAGGCATCATCTTGTAACAATGAATTCCCGAGCAGAGAAAAATGAGGTATTTTCTTCATCTTCCGGGTGCATCCGTATTTGGTTGTAACCGAGTATGCATCCATGAAGCTCATCGGCTCGTGTCTGCCGTGGCGTCTACCATGTAATCGATATTTGGCAATGGATAAGTCCTTAGGGCATGCTTTGTTGAGGTCGGTAAAATCCACGCATAGCGCCTTGGCCATTGCTTTTCTTTACCAAAACAGATTGACGACCCATCGAGGATAGAGGGCTTCCGGATGAATTGATTGTCTAGTAGTTTGTTAACCTCGATTTAGTCTTTGCCTGTCTATCGGGCCGAGTTTGCGCCTTTTCGGATGATAGGCGGAACGTTAGATCAATATTGAGGCGGTGGCATGCATACTTGGGGTCAATTCCGGGCATGTCCGCATGAGTCCATGCGAAGACGTCAAGATTATTTCCCAAAACTCGACCAACTCGCCGATATGGTTCTCGGGAAGATCATGACCAATACGTAGTTGGCGCCCCCGCTTGGCCTACCGACATTGATTGTGTCAACTTTGTTCTCTTGGTTCCGCTCGTTTTTCTTTTCTTGCTTTGCCCCTCCTTGATTTGCGGGGGCAATTCGTCTTCGGCCGGCTCGGTTTCGATTGCGGGCCGCTTCTTCCATCATTGGCTCCTTCCCAGGCCGACGACCTGGATTATCCTCTGAACGATCACCCCTTCTCGCCGGACTCCTCTTCGGGCAAGGGATTATCTTGTGTGATTCCTTTGGTTTGCCCTTGCTCGCCACGTTAATCTCCACGGTCGGAGTTTAAGAGAGCACTCTCGTGACTCCCTTTGATTCCCTTTATGTATAGCTTCGCCATCGGATGTTGGGAATTTTATACAAAAATGATATATTGAAACATTTTGCTTTTATATGATAAAGCAATGGCCTCCCAATGATGGCATTGTACTCGAATCGGCATTGATTATTTTGAATGTTGTCATGATGATCCGTTTATGCAAACCTTGTCCCATTTGGATGGGCAAATCAACTTCTCCGAGCGGAACTATCCTTCCTCCTCCAAACCCCAGAATGCTATCGTTACATGGACGGATATAACTATCATCCACGTTTAATCTTCGAAATGCTCGGACATAAATGACTGACGAATAGCTTCCGGTATCAATTAAAATTCTGTGAACCGGAATACCCAAAATCGGTGCAGTGATGACCAGAGGGTCAGAATGAGGATGGACCACCTGGTCGGCATCCGCATCCGAGAACACAAAGTGGCCGGTGGGTTGGCCTTCCTTGATTTCGCCACCCGAACTTGTCTTCGGCATTGGTTGCCTGTCTAATATCGGCTTTTCTTTTCTGTTGGAGCGTCTATCCTCCATTGTGTTGGTATTGATCCGACCGACATTTGACATCATGAGGATTTCCCTCCCCTGGTTTCACCGGGGCGGGGCAGAGAGAGCTGGGTTGATTACGCTCCGGGTTGACGCCTTGAGCCAGTGCCGGTGGGGGTGGTAGTTCATGAACGTACCTTTTAAGGCCGCCCTGCCGAACAACCCGCATAATTTCCCTAATTAGATCTCGGCACTCGTCAGTATCGTGACCTATCGATTTATGATAGGCGCAGAATCGACGCGAATCTAATTTTGATGGCTCAATTTTCAGAGGTCGAGCCGGAGGCAACAAATTCAGACCCTGTACTTCACTCCATATGGCCGACGGAGTGTGGGTCAAAGTACTCCTTAGCGCGGCGACTTCGGCTCTCGCCTCTTGGAGAGCTCTAAATCCGGTGGTCGGGTTTTCCGAGAACGGCCGGAAACCCGACCGGACCAACCATCGGTTCTTTCCTTCCGTCCTTTCTTACGCTCCTTGTCGGTGCTCGGGCGGTTATTTGCCATGGCTTCTTCCGCACAAATATGGCGTTCGCGCGGATTAGAAATTCTTGATACGAGGTCGCCCCGATTCGTGGATGGAGTAATTGAACCAAGTCTCGGGGCTAGTCGGCCATGGCTGCGATCAAAATGGCGTCATCCGACACCGGTTCCATCTCTCGAACTTGTTTATTAAACCGAGAAATATAACTCTTCAGGGCTCGTCCTTCCCTTGTTTGATGTTTACGAGGAGTCTTTAGCGCGGCTCGGACTTTGGACGTTAAGAAATGTGTCGTAAAGGCGGAGGCCGATCCCCCCATGCTTGAATGGATCCCCTGCGGCAGGTCCTAAACCAACGATGGGCTCGGTGGCCGCCCAAAGTCAGGGGAAGGCCTGCGAGAGGATGGCATCGCTTGGACCGTATAGTTCCATCCATGCTAAGTACTTGTGAACGTGAGTGGTCGGGTCGGTTTCCCATTATAGAGACCGACTGGGGATTTTCAACTTTGGCGGTAATGGGATTGCCAGGATTCCGGAGAAAATGGCGGCGAACAGTTGGGCGGCTCCATACTTGGGGCGGTCTTCGAGACTGTTCGCCATCCAGACCGCCTTCCAATTCGTTCAGACGACGACGTAGGCGGTGTATTTCTACATCCCGTTCCTGCCATAAGCTAGGGCCTTGGACCTGATTGACCCTGAGTTGTTCCCGCTCATCCTAGGAAACCTAAGCGGGAACTTATCGATCGAGCCGGGCGAAAGGGATCAACTCGATCGTCCGGCGAACACTGAGTGGGCACGACGATGTCGCGTTTGCTCTGGAAATGACTCTGCTATACGACTTTGCTCCTCCTCATCTTCTCTTTGCCGCCTTCTGTCATGACGGACATGTTGTTCATTACCCGAACTGGCTTCTTGGGCTTCGTGGCGAGGAAGTCCGGGAATTTGAGGATTAATGTTAACATTTAGTTGTGGGTTGAGTGGGTTAGTGTTTGCAAGGAGTGGAGGAGGTGCTTGAGAGTTTGTGGTGGCGAGAGTTTGCGATATAAGTTGGTTCATTTGTTGTACAAAGGTTGGGTTGGCGATTAACTGAGCGAAAGGGAATAAAGTAGTGCTCCCTGCTTCCGTTTGGAGCATATTGTGGCCATTCGTAGTTTGGCCAGGTTGGTTGTTCAAATGTTGCTCTTCAGTCAAGCGGGCATTTCTCGACAGTTGACTCATTTTTTCCCTTATCAAAAGGTTCAGTGTCAAATTTTACCTGGTTTTTGTTTCACTTGCTTTTGATCGAACTCGGGATCGACCAATACGGGCCCTCCTTCTAGCGCCAATTTGTTGGCGTGCGTTTTGGTCAACAAGCGAAAATATGTAAAAGATTTAGCACGTGGAAATGAAAACGCGTGCGTAACGTGTGTTTATTTCGACTAATTATGCCTTTTTGTATTTTCGCCCGAGCAGGAATATTGGGGTCGGTCTTTCTTATCATTTGTTACTATTGATCTCTTTTCTTTTTCCTCTCTTTCCGACTTTTTATACCCCTTTGAGTAAGTGGGTTTACAATAGTCATCTTTGCACTAACTATTCATTAATTAGTAAAATATTTAAAGAAAGACACATGTCCCTCTATAGTTGTGCATGTCGGTCAAAACTTGCCACTTGTCGACTTCTCTTCATAATTCTACGACATGTGGCGGTTTCGATACCAATAAAGTGTTAAGTATGGGCATGTGTTTATTTTTACGAAGGTCATTGCGCGTGCGTTTCATCTTGAAATTTGGGCTTGGGGCTCGGTGAGCCGTGTTGCGGTTGGGCTCGTGAAGCGGCTCGGTAGCGGTTGGGCTTTAGCGGGCGAGCCTAATTCGTGGCGTGTTGTCGTACATCATTGTTGACATCACCCCCGGTCGCCTATTCGGACACGTGTTAGATCGATGGCGTGGATTAATTTTTCACTGGCTCGGCTCGGGTATCATCGGTCTATTTACAATTTATACTCTGTTTGAGACTTTCATATGTTATATTATGATTTGTCGTAGTTGAACTTTTGTGTTAGTTTTAATTTTAAGTCTAAATTGGATTTTTGGACTTAATTAAAATTATATTTTGAGCCTCGATTGTAGACACTTTATTTCTAAATAAAGTTGAATTAGAGATGGGAATATAAATTATTATCGTATCTCATGGTACTGAGTTTAGGCTTGTTAAAGCCTACGTGGTTGAATCCAGTTCAAAAGAAAAGAAAATAATTCTAATGTGGGGAAAGATTTCCTCTTTTAGAATTAATTTGATGATATTTGTGATTTGAATTTTGTGCAAACAAGATCCGATAAAAATTATCTATCTTCTGTTAAATTGAATTCACAATATAAATATGGGATTCCATGTTGGGATATTGTGATAGCCAATCAATTATAGGCAGGGCACAAAGTGCCAACTTGAGTGCTATGACAACACATAGCAAAATATTTCAATGAAGGCATGAGCAAATCTAAATGCCCTTGTGTGAGGCATATGATCAAACGTCCCCTTAAGAGGGAGCACATGGCAAGTTAACTCTACCCAAAATTTGGTGAATTGATGCAACTGAGTCCTTTAGCCCTTTCGGAAAATTCTTTGGAATTTCGCCTAGGCAATTGGATTGTTTGTCAGTTGGCGATCCAATCTCGATTGACCTTGTGAGAAATAACAATTATTTAATTGATAATTCTCAAAGTTGACATTGTTGCACAATGTGGGGTGGATGAGTTATGCCTCAAATGTGGGGGTGTTTGGTAAATATAAATTTACCTCAGTCTTGACAAAGATTGCTCCGATGGCTGAAGTCAAAGAAATACAAGTTTCTGTGAGAGGTATCCTTGTATTTCTTTGAGATGAATCCTTAGAAAGGAGGATATGAGTCAATTGACATTGACAGGGCTGATTGATAGCTAAAAAGGGTCACCTGTGATTTCTCTTAAAGAAGTGCATCTTTTAGTGTACTCTTTAGTGTTGCAACAGTGCATACATTGAGGTACAAAGGAAAGGTGTAGAAAAAAGGCCTTAAAGGCTAAACCTTATCAAGGTAGGCCCAAAAATGGATTGTTGTACCGAACATGAAGGAACATGTACAACTAGTAAATCATTGTATAGATAATGACAAACGATAAAGTCAAACGAATCTCTTCCTAAAAAGAGATGACATATTGACAATAGTCTATATGAGCTTAAGGTGTTATAAAGCCACATTGACATTGAAGGGCTTGAAAGTCCACCGGTGGCACTTATGTCGATTTGAAGTGGTTACACATGTTCGTGGGATTATATGCTCAAATATGTAAAGATATTGATCTCAATCTTGCTCGCAAATTTGATTAAAGTAGAGATCAAATCGATTATCGGGCGAATGGTATTGAAGCCTATTACGCATGAATCTTCGTAATGGTAACCCAACCATGATGATTTGGAGATCCCAAGAACTTGGTTCAATGGGAAAACTAAGTTATGAAGATTGATTAAGCACTTAGGATACATTCCTACCCATTCCTATGATTTAAAGTGCTTTTCTGAGAAGTATGTAAGGTTAAGTTTAACTTTTAATGATTCATATAGCTTGGTTAAACCAAGTGGGGTATAATGAATACTCTTAATAGGAGGTCACCTATATAAGTGAGAAGTAGGTCGCTTCTATGAGAATTCCGAGGCTTGAATTCTATAAAACACTTATGAAACCCAAGGTTGTTCGGGCCAAAATGAACACAACCATGAGAACTGGAAATGTTAGGGAGGTTATTGTGTGGGTGTTGTTGTCTTGGTTTACACCAATGGTGAATAGTTCAAGACATTATGTTCACTAATTAGCCAAGTAAACCGACAAGTACTCCACTAGGAAAGTTCAAAGCCAAAAGCTACCTCTCCCGATGCAATAGCTTTCAGTTTGTACTCTCTTTAGTGCCTCTGCATTCACATGTGCATTTGCATTGATTCACGTAATTTCTCATTCATGTGGGGATTGTTGGAAATATTATAGATATTTCCGGGTGAATGAGAAATTGTTGCCAAAAGGTGTGACTGTTCATTTGGAACTATTCGGATTGAAAAGGTTCATCTGAATAGTTGTGTTGTTTCGTTTGAAACCAATGAACGTGTCTGTTCGAATAAATGGACATGTGCATTCGACGGTTGTGTTGTTTCACTTGTGACTTTTGGTAATCTATATATATCCCAAGAATCTGCAGATTTTGATAAGCATTTTTGCATACATTCATCAGCATATTTTCTGTCAAAATTTTTCGATAAAAAGGGAGAGTACAAAACATTCGAAGTTCGCCGTATCTTGTTGTTTGGAGTGCTACTACAACAAGATGAGACCGTTGTATCTTGGGAGACGTTTGCTATTCAACCGTGGGCACCGTAGCGGGGCAATTCGTCTTAAAGACATAGAGTCGAACTCTAGCCTCGGTCTAATTTTCTGCATTTTCTATAATTTCATTTTCGGGAATGCAAGTAAGTTTTCTGAATTTTCTCGGAATATAATATCGCACGTGATAAATCCCCAACAATTTAAACTAATGAGTATAAATAAATTAAAAAAATTACCAATTGCTGGAATCAAACTTTTTCTTCTTACTCTGTTTAGATTTCTCCTCAAACTGTTGATTGATAATCTGGCTGAGGTAATGGGGGAAATTGTAGTTTAGTTTAATGAATGGTAAAGTATAGAATACAACATTTTCTGTTTAATTAGGTAAATGAACAATATTTTGTAGGAAATTACTTCAATTTATTAATAGCTCCAGTATATATATTATGGTGATCTTAGACGAAATATGATAAAATTATTTTAATATTTTTTATTGGAATATGCAAATTTCATGTGTAAAAAATAAATGTTTGATAAGGAATATTTTGAAATTCAGATTATTGCTTGTTTTGTAATTTGACATGTGTGTAGTAGGCTTTGAATTGTGTGAAATATTTTGGAGAACATAAAAAATCTGCTTACTGTTGCGTGTATTCTTGTACGTTAATACAGAACAGATGTATTAAAAAAACCATGTCATGCCAATCTTATTCTAAGCTTTAGTACAAAAAATGAATTAAAAAACACAAAGAGCAAAATCTGCTAGGACTAATAGTCAATAGAACAGAACTACAGAATCTGCTAGGTCTGCTAATGCTTGTGCACACAAAATTTCTTCTTTTGCTTCTTATTCCTCAACTCCATTTGTCTGGGAGGCAGGGGAGTCAGGATCTCTCATCTTGAGTTGATATTAATATATAAGCATCTTTATTGTTAAAAAAAAAGAAGAAAGAACTACAGAAGAGATGTAAAAAAAAAGATGTCAAAAAAAAAAAAAAAACAGAACTACCAACAAAAAAACAGAGAACTATAAATAATATAACTAAAAAATCAGATATTAACAATTTTACATAACTGTACAAAACAGAACTAAACACTAATAAACAAAACAGTTAAAAAAGCAAATTACCGGGAGTAGAAGTAAAAAAATAATAAATAAACTTGGAAGTATAGACCTAACTTAAACAACCAAAGCATCCCCTATGTAATGACATGATTTATATTCGAAACAACAGATCTTAAGAAAAGAACACGAGTAATCGAAATAGAACTAAAAAAGAATGCCACATAGCTAAATAACAAATGAACAAAACATAACTCGAAGAAATAAATGCAAAAGAACTTTAAAAATCAGAACTAAACAAACAACTAATCATTGTCTATTTCATGAAATCTGCATTATCAACCAAAAAAAGAGTTAAAATAACAAAACCGAAATGAAAAAACAACAACTAAACATCCCCTACATCATGATAAATGAATTTTTGCATAAACATTAAAGATAAGTAATAGATTAAACATAATAGAACTAAAAAAGACTTTTACAATACTTCAAAATATAGGACTTGAAAAAACTAAACATACATCTATGTCATGAAGTATGCTTTACAGGCTAATGACAACTTGAGCTATCTCCATATGCAAATAGATTGTATACATGAACCAGTTGAACTCTGAGGGCCCATAACATCTTCATTGTATTTTTGAATGCTGATGAAGCGGTCCCGAACTCAAGGCCGACAACATCTTCGAGTTAAGAGCCATGCTCCAGAAATTTGGTTGTCTAACTAACAACTTTTTGTGTGTTTTTCATTGTTCTTCAAGTCTATTTATAGCGAAGGTTTAACTCAATTAATGATTTTCATTGTCCAATACAAACAACGCCATAATTTCAAATTTATGTTATTTACAAACCCAAGTTTTAATGGCTTATACACGATACTCTATGTAAGATTAATTATAATGGTCATTTGAATCCCAGTGAATCGGGATTCAGAATGAACTTGTATTGAAGATTTCAATATTATAATTAATGAATGACGATTACATTTGTCTAGACAATTTAAAAGTTTTTATTTTATTTTTGGGATATGCAACACATTCAAAATTTGAATTATTTATATTCTGTTATTGACAATCACAATTTATATTTGGACCATACCAAGCGGACATTAATGCCGTAATAATGCTACAAAAGTCTATTTTAAATACAAAATCGATTAATTAATTAAAAAACAACTTTCCATACATAGAAACATCATCTTGGCGGGATTTTGCCATAATTAGAGGCTATCTTGCTTTTATATATTATATAGATATACATAATGAAGATATAAATTGTATAAAAAAATTACATTTATTTTATATATAAATATAATATAACAACACTAATTAGACACTTATTTGGACTTGTTATTGTTCGGACTTATCGGATATTGTATGGTCATATTTATGTACTTTGGAGATGTAGCGTAATGGATTTTATTATCATGTGCATTTTGGTTTGTTCATTATGAATCTTTTGTTTGTTTCATTACGAATCTTGTATTGATTATGATAAGATTGTCGTGTAGTTTATAATTGTTTTTGAAATGGACTTTGATAGGCTTAAACAAGCTTTAAATAGGCCCAAGCTTGGCTTTTTTTACTTAAAAAGACCAGGCCGAGCCTATGAAAAAAGCCTATTACAGATAATAGGCCAGGCTTGGGCCTAAACTCAATAAAGCGAGTCCAAACCTTCTAACTCAAAACCAGCTTGGCTTGACCCATTTCCACCCCTAATTGGTATAAATTCAAATTAATATAATGCATTTATAATTTGAGTTATAAATTAATATATGTTTTAGTTATGTATTTTGAATGCATATTTGTTAATTTCTCGAAAATCAAATGCTTTAAATAGGGTGTGCACGGCCGGTTCGGTTCGGAGATTTAGAAATCTCTAGAGCCATCCGAAGTTCAAGATCCCAAAATTAAATCTCCAGATAGAACCATAAAAAAATACATAACTAAAACATATATTAATTTATAACTCAAATTATAAATGCATTATATTAATTCGCATTTATACCAATTAGGGGTGGAAATGGGTCAAACCAAGTCTTTTGAGTTGGAAGGCTACTGTGGCGCTTTATTGGGTTTAGGCAAAGCGACCTATTATCGTAATAAGCTTTTTCATAAGCTCGGCACTGGCCTTTTTAAGTAAAAGGCCAAGCTTGGGCCTATTTAAAGCTTGTTTAAGCCTATCAAAGTCCATTTCAAAATAAAATTGTAAACTACAAAATACACACGCCAATCTTATGATAGTCAATACAAGATTCGTAATGAAACAAACAAAAGATTCATAATGAAAAAACCAAAATGCACATGATAATAGAATCCATTACGCTACATCTCCAAAGTACATAAATATGATCATACAATATTCGATAAGTCCGAACAATAACAAGTCCAAATAAGTGTCTAATTAGTGTTGTTATATTATATTTATATATAAGATAAATATAATTTTTATATACAATTTATATCTTCATTATGTATATATAATATAATACATACATATATTATATATATAATATTATTTATTTATATATATATTACATATGTAGACTTTAAATAAGTCTGTTGAGCTTAAAAGGCTTTTCTAAAGGCGGGTCTGGCTCAACTACTTAAATAGACTTTATAAAATGCCTAAAGCTTGACCCGATTGTTAAATAAGCAAGCCAAGCCCTTAGTAAGAAGAGGTCACATGATGACTCCTGTTGGATAAATGACCTATTTCCACCCTAATACCAATGATAATATAATCCGAAGTTTCAGGATTACACATTACACAGTCCTGTTAAAGATTGGATTGAGGCAATCAATGGCCAAAAATGTCTGCATGATCTCAGAAGCCCGCAGAGGTCAGTGTTCGTCCTTTATAGAAGTCCACACAAATAGACAAAATTCAAGAATAATCAGATTTTCGGTTTCGCTACTAATGATAATGCATTTACTAATACCAAAAGTATAAAGTGCTTAATTTGGGTAAACAACAACCCTTAATCTAACCAGTTGAAATAAAAATTGTATTTTGGATTCAGTCAAGAAAATAATATTTTTTTCATAAGAAGAAGAAGAAGATATAGATGAAGAAAAAAATTGTGTTTTTGCTTTCTACTTTGTTTTTCTATGTCTTATATTGATTACTCATGACACTTATATATACTCATCGAATGTGGTCAAAAAGGGTCTAGGTACATTACCTATAATCAATTGAAATATTTGGTAGAATAATTATTATTGATCTCTTATTAATCTTAAAAATCCTACAATATATTGCATCATGAAGAAAATTTGGACTCACTTTCTTAGAAGTTCTCAGACTTTAAGCTCATTGGCCGAGCTACCAAAGATAATTGAGAGTGATTTCGCACCTGACCATAATCTGCTTATTTGCAGCTTTCAAAGCATGTCATAGAACTTTTGGGCCTCGGGGTTTAGTGGATCTTCTATATTATCCACATTAAATAATGGACCAAACCATCACCATCCTGAATCATAGTGATGTATCTAGTTGATGTTTCTTCTTCTTCAGCTACATAAGATGTGCCACCAACATTTCAGTCAACCCCAAACCTCACATTCGCTTCCTGGAAGGTCCAAACATGATAGTTTGGTTGAATCCATGTTTGACCAAGTGCAATTTTACCGTGTCCACATCGAGAAATTGCATGGACACCTAATTTTGTACCATCCATCCATTTAGGTCTACTAGTAGCAAACTCACTGAAAGTTTAACTCAATAACAAACCCCTTAGCTAGATAGCCACCCTCTTTCTAGTTATACATCCAACCACGAACAAAACTCATTTTTCTTATGTATTAACTCAAGACATTAATTAGTTACACATTCGATATGTACTAATTGCATGTAAGGGGAAACATGCCATTTTTCATATATTGTTCAGTTATATTCTACATGTATGCAATCTTCTTCATTTCTCCTCCCTCTATTTGGTAAGGGCTTATCCCCTTCAAGAATGTGCACTTACTTAATGTGGTTTTGTTAGCATACTATTTGTTTCATGCATGTGAAAATTTTGGCAGCATCTCCCTAATTCTCAATGTACACGTATTGCAGTGCTCATGAGAACAAAAAGGAGATACAAACCTAAATTTCAACACATACATAAAACAAAATAGTATGCTAATGGAACCACATTAAAGTACACATTCTCAAACTATCCAAAGAAGTGGACAATTCATAATTTAGTATCAAATTATGAAGATTCACAAATTTTGATGCTAAATTCCAAAAGCGTCTAAGGTGTTTGGACACACGCGTTACTTGATCAAGTAGTATTTTTCCATTCTAGATTAATTAATTAGCACCAACTAATAAATATTTAAAAAATGGGCTTATTGACAAATATGATTAGTCCAACCAATTAACTTGGTGCTTGTCCCACTAGAAGTGTAATAAGATCTTAAAACTAAACTAAAGTTTGTCCAAGTGCCAAATTCTCCCTTCTCTAAATCTTATATTAATATATCTCATTTAACCATTCATGTGCAAACTCATTTCCTCCTCCTCACAAATCCCCTCAATGTGTGTATGTGTTTGTGCCCTCATAATTCAACAAAGAAACACACAAAAAATTCTTCTTGCAAATTAAGCATCAATGGAGGAATTTCATTCATGGCTAGAAAATTATTACAACACAATAATTACAAAACAACCATCTCAAAATCTCCATCACTATCATCTTCCGCTACAACAAGCCATGAAATACATAGTCCACTCATACTGTGTGAATTAATATCAATACTAATTAAATGGAAATTAAAGACAAACGGAGAAACTAGTACAAGCAACAATCTAGAACAAGAATAAGATTTCTTCTCTATGTTGTGACATATAAAAAAGATAATTACAAAAACTCCCTAATTCTAACAATAATGTAAAAGCCCTAATTAACTTTTAGAAAATGAAATTTGAATTCAGAATTTTGGGAGAAATGTTATGATGATGGTGCGGCGCGATACGGCGGGGCACAGACGGTGGTGCGACGAGGTAGCGACGAGTAGTGAGGTTGGTCGCCCCGCAGGGCCCAGGTGAAAGAGAAGAATTGATGAAGTGGGGGAGAAAGAAAATCTTATGATGCGTATATCTGCAAGTTTTAGCGGCGAATTTTTGTCCATCATTGTATGAATTAAAACAACAACGTAAAAGGTAAATGGATTAGTGACAGACACAAATTCGCCATAACTAGAGCAAAACGATGATGTTTAAGGTAAAGGGTGTTGGCACAACGGAAGAGAAGAGCTGCTGCTCTAAAATATTTTATTAGGATAATTTGTCTGATTACATATGAAGTGCTTAAGTGAGTCTTTTTATAGACTCATGCTTGAATCTAGACTCTTCTATTTAATTAATTTTGCTGATTACAAAGCATAGGTAAATGTATTTTTGACCAACTAGAATAATACTCCTAGATGAATCTAGAACATGACTCTTGAGAATTACAAAATTAATTTCAACACCCTTGCTTAATTTGTAATTTTGGTGACTCTTATGCTTCTCAAACTTCTCAAAAGTGACGGCCTTGGCGAGAGAATATCTGCCGGTTGTTCACTTGTGCTGATGTAGTCAATACTTATGTCTTCTTTCCCAACCAAGTCTCTTACAAAGTGATGACGAAGCTCTATGTGTTTTGAACGAGCATGAAACACGGGATTCTTTATCATTAAAATAGCAGACTTGTTGTCTCAAAAAAAATTGTGGTAGCTCAAAACTTGCTTTAATTGCAAATCTTCCAACAATCTTCGCAACCAAAGCGCTTGACATGCAACATCGTAGTGCTGCGTATTCTCGCTTCCAAAGGATGACAAAGCAAGCTTTTTGTTTTCTTGAACTCCAAGAGATTACATTCGAGCCAAGCGTAAAAATATAGCCCGATGTGCTTTTTCAATCGTCAACCAATCCAGCCCAATCTTTGTTTGAATAACCTAGCAATTTGCACCCATCTTCTTTTTCATACAAAATCCTTGCTACTTCGTCCCCTGAAGATAACGAAGTATCTCTTTTGTTGTGAAATGATTTTTACTTGGATTAGTCATATAGGGAAACAACGCTTACGGCGAAAGTTATATCGGTCTAGTATGGGTAACATAAATAAGAGAACCCGCTAGACTCTGAAGAGCGAAGCATCTCACGATAAGCGCCATCCTTTTGTCGCAATTTTTCATTGAACATCATCGGGGTTGAAACGGGTTTGCACTTTGCCATGTGAAACCTTTCCAACAAATTTTCGATATATTTTTCTTGTGAAAGAAAAATTCTCCCTTTACCTTGCACAACTTGAATTCCCAAAAATATCTCATCAAACCGAGGTCGATTATCTCGAACTTGCTCATCATTTGCTTCTTGAAATCTTCGACCTATTTTCCGTTTGTCTCAAAATAGATCAAGTCATCGACGTATAAACATATCACAAGAAAATCCAAACCATTTTTCTTGATGTAGAGTGATGGTTCATTGGGACTTTTCGAAAACCATTTTGACGAAAAACATTCGTCAATTTTATTATTCAAGCTCCGGCGCTTGCTTAAGCCCATATAGAGCTTTTGAAGCCGATACACTTTATCTTCACTTCCTTTTACCACAAACCCTTGCGGTTGCTCAACGTAAATTTCCTCCTCAAGTTCTCCGTTCAAAAATGCGGACTTTACGTCTAGGTGGTAAACTTTTAACTCAAAATTTCTTTGCAATAGCAAGTGCGATCCGGATTGTTTCAATTCTCACAATCTGGGGCAAATGTTTCGTTGAAATCAATACGGGCTGTTGGAAATATCCTTCGCAACCATACGCACTTTATATATTTTCACCGAACCATCTTCATTAAACTTGGTTTTATAAATCCACTTCAAGCCAATGACATCTTTTTTTGCGGATAAGTCCACGAGCTCCCAAGTTTTATTTTTTTCAATCATATTAATTTCTTCTTTCATTGCGTCAATCCAAACTTGCTCCCCTAGTCGCTTGCTTCTTGAAAATCTCGTGGTTCGAGAAAAATGCAACATCGTAGTTCTCATAAATATCTTTCAACGATCCGAATTTTTCAGGACTTTCTTGATCATCCAGGACTTTCATAACTTGGCCGATGTTTTTGAGGAGTCGATGAGGTACTTGGCTCTTGAAATACTCCTTGTGTTGAAAGTGGCTAAGTAAATTCTGTATTTAAATGAGGTGCTTCATTTGGCGTCTTCCACTCCCATCGCACTTTCATCGAAAAATTACATCTCTTGAGATTATAAGTTGATCGGAGATTGTATTGAGCAATCTGTATCCTTTTGATTCGTCACGTAGCCAATGAAAATAAATTTTTCTCCTTCTTGTCAAATTTTTCTCGTCGTTGCCAGGGATATGAGCGTAAGCGATGCACCCAAAAATTCTCAAGTGATCAATTACAGTGACGTTGATTAAAAGCTTCAAATGGAGTCGATTTGATTTTCGCTTTTGTCGGCGATCTGTTTAGTAAATAAACAACACTATTAATGCTTACGCCCATAAATTGTTTGGCAAATTTTTCCCTTTCAACATGCTTCTTGCCATTTCGACCACCGTCCGATTTTTTTTTTCTTTCAAAGAACTCCATTACGTTGAGGGCTTGGTGAACATTGTGAGTTGCCTTTGAATACCGTTTTTCTTGCAATATTTTAAAAATGGAGAGCTTATGAACTCCCCTCCATGATCCGTTCGAGCATCTTCATTTTGAAACCATTTGAGTTTCTACCATTGCTTTGAATTGGAGAAATACTGAAAAAGCTTCGATTTCTCATGAAGAAGAATACCCACATCATCCGGCTATAATCGTCAATAAATAGAATAAAATACCATTTACCGTTCAAAGACGAAGTTCGCACTGGACCACAAATATCCGAATGCACTAACTCCAAAGGTTTCTTTGCCCGCCAAGATGTTTTTGGAAAAGTAAACGATGTATTTTTCCATAAACGCAACCTTCACAAATATGATCTTTATTTTTAATATCGGAAGCCCTTCAACCATTTTCTTTTGCTTGAGAGTGCGGAGTCCGTTTGTGTTCAAATGACCATATCTCAAATGCCATAAAGCGGACACATTCATGGATTGAATTAAAGGCAAATTGACTTAGGATGGCATGATAAGAGGAAGACCTTCTTTATGTTCATTTGAATTTCAACAACAATTGCACTATTTTTCTCGATTACAACAATTCCAAAGAACAATTGCACCATATCTTCTCCTTAATTTCAACAAAGGGCTTAGCGACGGATGCAAATTTGTTGCTTATAACAATGATATCGTTTCATGTAAAGGTCTTAGTGACGGACACAAAGTTGTCGACTAAAAGCAAAACAACAACGTTTGAATTAAGAAGCACCATCCGTTGCTAAGCATTTTTAGATTTTAAAATATCTTAAATAATAAAACACAATTTCAAAAAAGAAATAGTAGGATGATTCTTTTTCGTCGCTAAAGGAATTAAGAAATTAAGTTTAACGATGAATGTGTTCGCCGCTATTCAATTCGTCACAAATCTATCGTTAAACCTTGTTAGGAAATTTATTGTTAAGATTTTGATAATACCATGTAAAACTTAGAATAGCAAGTTGGCACCCTATTTTCTTTGTATTCCTACTTTGTAATAGATAGATCGCATAGCCGAGTGAAGTCGACTATGTCGAATGATGCAAGAAGTCAATCAAGACTAGAGTGAAGACCAAGCGTGTGTCGGTGAGCATGGTCTCCTAATGCCGGTGAAGGGAGAAAGCCGAGCCAAAGGAGACCATTGACTAGGAGAAAATTGCTCTCATGGTAATGAAGTTCAATAAGTTCTTTAACAAGAACTACAAAAGAAACAAGGTGAGACCTCCATGAGACATTCAACACCTTCCAAAGCAAGAGAGGACAGGCCACGAAGAGAGTGAATATCAAAGAGTCGACTATTAGAGAGCCGATAATCGAAAAGTGAAAACTCGTGTCTTTGGAATTGCAGAACAACCAAGACACTTTTCTTTGTTGATTATTCCTATCCACCGATCAACAAATACAGGAATGAAGAGGATAGAAAGATCTCCGAGAGAAATAAGACATGAAAAGAAGAAAGCCATGTCAGTCGCCGAGCTAGCCAAGTGCAATGAAACAATGAGACTCGGATAGTATTGAAGCCGACTACTCAAGTGGCACCGAGGAAGAGGCTTTTATATGCTTCATGGCCAAAGAACAAGATCAAAAGGATCAAGAAGATGAGGTACAATCTAACTCATCTCATTCGATTCAAGTGATAGGATCGTGATACATACACTTCATCACCCACAGATCTTTATGATTCATTAGGCAAAATGATGAAAGATTTTGAGCACATTAAAACCTCACACACACTTTTAAATGAGGAAAACAACCAGCTTAAAAGCCAAAACTCACGGTGACTAAAGAGTGAGTATTCAAGTCAAATAACCGATGAGAACACCAAGCTTAAGGCTGAAAATGCCAAGATCTTAGCAGAGTTAGTCACTCTTGAAAAGAGGGAAAAGATCTTAAAAATGTAATTGTCTCGTTTACAAAGGCATTCAAATCATTGGATGAACTGATAATGAGTTAAAAAGAGTGTGGACATAAGACATGCATATGATTCAATTCCTTTGTGCCTAGTCAAACTCCCGAGTGATTTCGGAGAAAGAATCCTCAAGCAATGAGGGAATCCAAAACCCAAAACACCATATGTTTCACCAACAACCACACCAAAACACAATCACAATCATCGGCCTCGGATACAAAGGTAAAGGAAAGAAGCCGATAGAGTATCTTTGAGAGGACAAGCGAAAAGAAATTTGAAAAGTCCATCGAGACTCTAATAGAAAATACTCGTGAAAGCTAAACAGAGCTACCAAAAAACCCAGAGATTTCAGCAAAGAAATACATATGACGGGAATGGTAGAAACTATCCAAACCAAGCTGATTGAAATAACCATGTGAAATATCAAAGCAAAGACCCATGGGATACAAGCCAAAGTGGCAAAGACCTCAACCTCAACAAAGGTCATTCCCAAGGCAAAAGAGCTATTATCGCACACATATGCACCCAGGCACAACACCTAGAAATTCCACAATTACCCCAAGAAAGTAGTTTCTAAAACTAACACACAAGCATACAGACAAAAAGAGACAGGTTGTATGATCCTTAAACCCCAAGCAATTTTCTTACGTGCATTATGATTATGGAACTGATAGATGGCAACCTCTTAGAGTCGATCATCATCGGCTTTAGGTTGGTTGGAGCATCTTATAGCACTAACTCCCAGGACCCAGGCAAGTATGGGTACCTAAAAATTAATTTCCTTGATTGCGGGTTCAAGGAACAAGCGAGTGCCAAGGAACCTGGTACATGGATAGTGGCATTCCGGATATATGTCGGGGAATAAAAGAAATCTGTCAAAATTCAAGGAGATCAAAGGTGCAAAAGTCATATTTAGAGGAAATGAAGCTCTAAGGAAATCAAAGGCACATGATCCATAAATAAAAATGGGTGGAGATCACGGATGTTGCATATATTGAAGGTCTCAACTTCAACCTCGTTAAGCATCAACCAACTCGTGAAAAAGGCTACAATATGGGATTTAACATGGGAGTATGTCGGATCAAAGATTTGAATCAAATGAGATTGTCTACAAGGAACAAAGCGAGAAGAACTTGTATGTAGTGGATTGGTCAATGCTACACCAAGCACATGTTTGCTAGCAAAGAGTACAACCAAATCCGGTTGGCTGTGGCATAAGAAGTTTGAGTCACCCGAACTTCAAGACAATCAACAAGCTTGCAAGGAGTTATCTTGTGGAAGGATTTCCAAACTCAATATACAAGAAAGAAAGTATATGTGATGCATGCGGATGGGAAAGCAAATCAAATCATCATTGAGGATAAACCAAGTCATTGCATATGGACTTATTTGGTCTGTTGAGCGTACTAGCATCTCAGATTGAAAATGGTATTGCTCATGAGTTATTAGTTGCAAGGACTCCAAGAGAATGGAGTAGTGAAAGAAGGAACAAAACTCTCAAGGAAAGCTGCAAGGACTATGTTAGCTAAAGTTGGATTGCCTAAGAGATTTTTGAAGCCATAAATGCGACATGCTATACTCGAGAATAGATGCATGATCAATAGGCAATTAACCAAGGCTCCCCATGAGATTTGAGCAGGAGAAAGCCAAATGTTGGATATTTCAAGATATTTGGATGTAAGTGCTTCATCCACAACAATGACAAAGATAATTTGAAGGCTTTTGATGCTAAAGGCGATGAAGTTATCTTTTGGGATACTCAATTTGAGTGTAAAGCTTTAGAGTGTTAAACAAGAGGACTATGGTCAGAAAAGTCTATCCATGTGGTGTTTGATGAGCAAATGTAAATGGAGAAGACATTGATGAGTTAGTTGAGAAGCGAGAATCACCCAACTATGCGAGAAGAGTCCTTATGTTGAAGCGAGATGTGAGAGCACTCAACCCGAAGATGATGGATAGTGAATCACAAAGACAGCGGTGGAAGGTCTGCGGTTGAATGATGATAAAGAAGATGTTCAAGACAACTTAGTGCAAGGCGGTGAATCCAGCCAGACTTACTCCAACCGGATGTGAGATGGTTGAGAGACTATCCACCCGAGTTAATCATTGGAGATGTTAGAGATGGCATAATAACCAGATCAAGAGCACAATATGAAACTATATTCACTTGTTTTATTTCCCAAATAGAGCCTAAAGATGTGTCTCAAGCATTGGAAGACACACATTGGATTCAGGCTATGCAAGAAGAGCTAAATCATTTTGAGAGAAACAAAGTATGGGAATTAGTTCAAAGGCCAACTCCCCAAAATGTTATTGGTACTAAGTGGGTATTCGAAACAAGATGAATGAGGAAGGATCTTTTGTCGAAATAAAGCAAGATTGGTAGCCAAATGGTATTGCCAAGAGGAAGGTATAGATTTTGATGAAACTTTTGCTCTGTTGCAGATTGGAAGCAATAAAGATGCTTTTGCTTTGCACATAAGAACTTTCTTTGTATATCAAATGGATGTGAAGAGTGCATTTATGAATGGACTTTTAGAGGAAGAAGTCTATGTTAAACAACCTCCAGGTTTTGAGCGAGAAAACTATTGGAGATAAAGTCTACAAGCTCAAGAAGGCTTTGTATGGATTGAAACAAGCACCAAGAGCATGGTATGACACATTGTCTCGATTTCTAATTGAAAATGGATTCACCAAAGGAAAAGTTGTGAGAACACTCTTGAGAATTCAAGATGGAGAGAGTATATTTCTTGTTCAAATATATGTGGATGATATCATCTTTGGATCCACAAACAAAGAGTGTGTGACAAGTTTTCAAATCTCATGCAAGGCAAATTTGAAATGAGTATGATGGGAGAGCCTGACTTTCTTCTTAGGATTTCAAGTCAAGCAATTGAAGGATGGAACCTTCATGAGTCAAACCAAATATGCCAGAGATTTAATGAAGAAATTTGGTATGGAAGAGAAGTCATCGAGTGAAGATTCCTATGAATACTTGATCCAAGATGGATATGGATGCGGATGGAAAAAGTCAGCCGATCAAACTAGGTATAGAGCCCTCATTGGATCTTTGCTCATAGCAAGCAGAGACATCACCTTTGCGGTAGATGAATGTGCTAGATTTCAATCTGCACCAAAAAGAGAGCCACATGATCGCAACTAAGAGAATCCCAAGGTATTTGAAGGGATGCCAAGAAGTTGGCTTATGGTATCCAAAGGAAGGAGGATTCAAGCTAGTAAGCTACTCGGACTCAGATTATCTTTGGATGTAGAGTGGACAAGAAGAGTACATCGGTACTTGTCAAATGCTTGAAATAGATTGGTTTCTTAGTTCAACAAGAAACAAAATTCAATAGCTACATCCACAGTGAAGCATAGTACATAGTTGCGGGCAATGTTGTGCCCAAGTTCTCTGGATGAGACAACAAGCGAGAGACTATAATATAGAAGAAAGGAAATTCCAATTATGTGTGATAACACTAGTGCTATTGCAATCACTCGTAATCCAGTGTTGCACTCGAGAACAAAGCACATTGATGTCATATATCATTTTATAAGAGATTATGTTGAAAAGAAAGACATCACCTTGGAATACATCTCAAGCGATAAGCGATTAGTTGACATATTCACTAAGCCTCTATGTGAATCAAGATTTGAAGAGCTTAATAATGAGCTAAGGTTAATTGAAGCGAGTTAGGACACTCGAGAAGACTCAATCGAGAGACAAATAAGAGAAAAAGAAAAATAAGCGAGTTTCACATTTCGGCCAAGTGAAACCGCCAAGATGGAAAATCGGTTGTATCGAGTTAGGAAATTTGAGTGATCGAATATGAAGAGAGAAGCGAGAGTTAAGTCACTTTTGGATGTTAGTGAGTTATTTAAGAGTTAAGTGAGAAAATGCAAATCGTCATGCGGGGAATGTTTTTAAGGATTACGTCGGCGTAATTATGATGTCGAACAAAAGTCGCACGTTTAGCCTATGATTGGATATAAATGTTGTTGCATTTAATGTGGGGAAATTAATGTGGTTTCAAAGGTTAAATCCTGACCGTCGATTTTTGATCAAATTTTTCAAATTCGAAACCGTCCTTTCAAGTCCAATATAAGCCAAACCTATTTTTTCTCTCCCCTCACAAAACTCTCTCGTCTTCAACAAGCAAGGAATTTTTCTCTTTGTGCAAGTGCAAACCCTACCTTCAAAAATCGAGATTTTTGCTACTTTCACCGTTTATTCTCTACAAAAATGGAAGCCTCGTACGACTTTGTCAAGATGTCCGAGAAAATCCACTCAGGATCGACAGTGGACTTCGAGGGGATCTTTGAGCGCCGAGTCTTGATAAGGCCCTGGTGAAGAAGATCGCCGAGAAACTTGAGAAAACCGGTCTCAAGTATTTTCTCACGATGGAGTTCTCTCATACATATTTGGAGGAAGTTGCAATGTTTTATGTCAACGCTGAAGTTCATGATGATGAGATTCGCTCATCCGTCCACACGGCAAGGAGATCAAGATCACTGCTGCGACCTTCTTTGAACACTATAAGTTGCCTCTTGAAGGGCTTAAGGAGATTCTTGAGAAAGACATGAACTTAGCTTTGCTTGGAAGAAATAGCCAAGCTTTGAGTCAGTGTGAAGGTTGTCTATATAGCCAAGAAGGATTTGATAAAGGAAGATTACCATAAGTTGATGGACTTTGTGTCCAAGTGTGTCGATATGAAGTTAAATCGACTTAAGCGGTTGTCTCGAACTAAATTTGGTGGTGATGGTGCTATCTTGGAAGAGAAGAAGATAAATGGGCTGAGTTTGTCTTCACCGAATTTGCGAGAATGTGATCAACAAGACCATCAAAGAGGATAGGATGTTTGGAGGATCATTAGGGTATGGCTGGTGATTGGCCAACTCATGGAAGCTAAGGATTGCCTTGAGACATGGAAAGCCGTTCCATGTAAACAAGAAGATGTTCAAGGCCAATCATGCCTGGTGCTCAAGAAAGCGCATGCAATCTCCCGCCTCTCTCCCCAAGCCAAATCATGCGGTGCTCGGAAGACACAACCGCAATCTCCCCAACTCTCTCCCCAAGCCAATCCGAGAAGAAGATAGGCTGCGACTAAGACACTGCCCGCCCGCATCCAGTCGAAAAAGGCTCCCGCCCCCCGCAACCGAGCCAAAAGCACCTAACCTAGCGGCCGAATCGGACACACCTGCCCATGCGGCGAGATTGTGAAGGATTCATCTAAACCTTCTCGGATCGTGAAGAAGAAGCGCACAACCGTGCCTCGCAAGCCATTTGCTGCGAAAAAAATAAAGATGGTAGAGCTGAAGCCACCAGGAGAAGAAATCAAGAGGATGAAATTCCACTTGTCCAAACCAAGAGAAGAAGACTTTTAGGAAGTCGAACTTGAGAAAGCCGAGTCTTCCACTAAGCCGAGAGAAGCAAGAAAAAGATGGCCGGTACTCAAGAAGAAGCATCGAAAGAAAATGATGTTGTAAATGCAACCACCATGGACGCCGTGAGGGGCTAGCGATGTCGATCGATGAGATCGTAGAAGACCTAGCTACTCGTGAGGCGGTGTGGAAGCGCAAGGAGCCGAGACAACCAAGTTTATCGAGGAAAGAGCATCCATTCCCCTCGCATCGATGCCAATGAACACGAGGAAGAACATGCTCCACTTGCCACCATTCGGGAGGAAGGAGATAATGATGATGTTATAATGCTATCTCCCGTCTATCCCGATATTCAACAAAGATTAAGGGAATGGAGAAACTGAAAGTCGAGTTACTATCGACAACAATTTGAGCACCAGTACATAGAAGAAGAGAGCTCTTAAGCTTCCCTGGGAACATCTCTATCCGCTTTGCCCTCAATGAAGAATTCTCAGTATGACTATCCTTCGTGACATGAAGGACGATGAAAAATAAAAGGCTTTGGAGAAGGCCAAGGCCATTGAAAAGTCTAAGATGTGTATGTTATTTGGTGGTCTTGAGCATGAAATGGAATCAACCGACGGCGACATCGAGGAGATCGACTCTGTTGTAGCAAACAGAGAAAGCGAGAATTCCAACAAGCCATCGAGAATCTAAAGCCATGCACGAACAACATATGTAAGAGGGTCCAGGGATAGTCTTCTCAACTTTCTCCCATCTCTAACCCTATGGATATGGCGCGAAACATAATTGTCGATATTGCAACCACCACATCCCCGTGCACTTAGAAAATGGCACTCGGAGAAGAATGGCGATGAAGCTAGGGAAAGAGATGAAGCGGGCAGCTGGCCAAGCCAACTCCTGTAGAAGGTGTTGAGACACTGCCCCCCACGATGACCCGATCACTCGGAGGGAACAACAAGCGAGTCCCAGTGCATAGCAACTCCACAACTCTTAACTTAGCTAGTGCGCCGGTGACCGAGAGGAAGCTCGCACCACCACGGCCGAGTCGGAGGATCTTTGTGGGAGACCAACCTATGGAGTTAGGAGGCGAAGGTGAGAAACAAATGGGACAACATAGTGAAGTTGACAAAGCTCGGATGGTTGAGACTGTCTCGGTGAAACTTTATCCGCACTTGACCGAAGGCCAATGACGACTGCGATGCATCTAAGGCAAATGATGGAATGGAGGCCATGGGAGTTGAGACTCCTGGCCCCGAAAGTGAAATCCTAGGAGTTGAGACTCTAAAGGATGCCAATGAAGACCCTAAGGCAGCGGTGACTCGCTTTCGAGGAGAATCGCCCAAGACCTGCTGCGATTGAGGCGCACACGGGGATGTAGAAAGGCCCTCCGGTGGTCAAGGCTGGCCGAGGGTGTAGAAGGCCCAAAGGAGGGTGAGACTTCCTTGGGTAAAAGTTCGCTAATGAGCAAATTCCTCAAGTAGAGACGGTGATGAAGGAGAAGAAATCGGCGCTCTTCGTGATTCCTAGGAACATGTTGGCATTGAATTCCTAGAATTTGAAGATGAATCGAGTCCTTATTCAGATCGATTTTGATTATTTAATTAGGGTTATTTAGTTTAATTATTGGTGGTTTAATTAAGGTTAATTATTATTTTCTAGTTTAGTTAGGTTTAATTAAGGTTAATTATTATTTCCTAGTTTAGTTAGGTTTAATTAAGGTCAATTGTTATTTCCTAGTTTAGTTAGGATTTAGTTTCCTAGTTTAAGTAATTCTTATCATTGGGCTTTAAGCCCGTAGGTTAGGTTTAAGGGTATGTTGCTATTTAAGCGAGTATTATTATTTCATATAGGACACTTTGGAATTATTGTGTTTGTTGGCTTTAGGTCGGGCGAGAGATTTCCGCGTTCTTGTTTTATTTTCTACATTAATAATATCGATTTATTGCTTTTCTTTCAAATTACTTTTCCTTGACTCTATCAAATGGTCGACCTTCCGGATTCGAATCCATGGCCGCTACACGTATGGATTTACGAGTTGAGAAGATAGAGAAGGGTGTTGAGGAGTTGCGGGTGGAGATGGCCAAAATCAATGCGAGAATTTCAAAATTGGATCAAATTGAGGAATTATTAGAGACTTGGTTACGCGAAAAAGGATCGTCTACCATGGCGGCCTGATTTCGCGTCCTGGCTTCCCGCGAATCACCTGGTTTTGAGCGATAAAAATCGGAACGTGATGGCGATGATGAATCGATCCTATCTCTTCGGCTACCCATGCGCAACCACTTGCGTCTCCAGGTGAGGCCACTACCGACATATAGATTTTTCAATTGTTCATGGTGATGACCTCGTTACATGGTTGCCTTTCTCTCGCATTTATCATATACTCAAGGCCGATAAATACATGGCGGGTGCCTTATCTCATCATTCGGAGGATGACAATGACAAGTTGTCCGTTGCCTTCCTATCTTTCTGGATTGATCGGCAAAAGTTGCATAAGGAGGTGCACAATAACAATAAATGTTTCTGATTCATTCGATATTTACAAGCAAGCGGCGGGACTCGAGGCCCGTATCGTTAATCAATGGCGTTCTTTTTTATAAAGGGCGTATAGTTTTGCCATATAATCGGGAAGTTTGGGATACTTTCGCTGGTTGTTTTTTAGTTGACGCCTTGAGGACAAATTTGTTTTGAAAATGGTGGAGAGTTGTTCTGGATCAATTTAATGAAGATGTTATTTAATTTAATTAGTTGCTTGGATGTTTTGTCTAATCAATTAGTGGACTTTTATGTTAATTTATTTATGTTCAGTGAGTTATTA
Organism: Rehmannia glutinosa; assembly: GCA_016081115.2. NCBI lineage: Eukaryota > Viridiplantae > Streptophyta > Magnoliopsida > Lamiales > Orobanchaceae > Rehmannia > Rehmannia glutinosa. The sequence continues at coordinate 30,489,495 of CM071928.1, read as the reverse complement.
TTTTATGGGCTAAGCCCATTAGGTTAGTGGAATGTTTAATTATTCATTTATTGATTTCCTTAGTTTAGTTATTGGTTTACTTGTTTATCGAGTTGTCATTATTAGATTAGGGTTATTATTTCATGGGCTTAGGCGTAGGGTAGTATTTAAGTAGAGCAATTGTAATAGAATAGGTCACTTTTGGAGATAATATTATTGGCGGCTATAAGCGGGCGGAAGTAATTTCCGTAGGATGTTATTCTATTTCACGTATTGTTTTCTTTAGCTTTTCTGAATTATCGATACCCTTGAATCTATCAAATGGTCCGACTCACGGATTCGAATTCATGGTCGTCACACGTATGGATTCATGCATTGAGAAGATAGAGAAGGGTGTTGAGGAGTTGCGGGTTGAGATGGCCAAAATCACTGCGAAAATTTCAAAACCGGATCAAATTGAAGAATTATTGGAGACTTTATTATGAGAAAAAGGATCGTCTTTGGTGGCATGATTCAATGTTTGGGCTTACTACGAATCACCGATTTTGAGCGATAAAAATTGGGAACTCGATGGCGGCGATGAATCGGCTCTCCTCTCCTCGGCTACCCGTGCGAGGCGGTTGCGCATCCGGCGAGACCACGTTTTTGCGTCCCGACATATGGATTTCTCCATAGTTTAGGGTGATGACCTCATTACATGGCTGCCTTTCTCTCGCATTAATCATACATCCAAGACCGATAAATCCATGGCGGTGCCTTATCTCATCATTCGGAGGATGACATCAAGTTGTCCGCCTTCATATCTTTCCGGATTGATTGGCAAAAGTTGCATAAGGAGGTGCAAAATAACAAGAATGTTGCGCGATTTATTCGAGATTTACAAGCAAGCGAAGGGACTCGAGGCCCGTATGCGTGTAATCAATGGCGTTCTTTTTTATAAAGGACATATAGTTTTGCCATATAATCGGGAAGTTTGGGATACTTTCGCGGGTTGTTTCTTGATTCGACCTTGAGGACAAGGTTGTTTTGAAGGGGTGGAGAGTTATTCTGAGATCTATTTTGATTATTTAATTAGGGTTATTTTGTTTAATTATTGGTGGTTTAATTAAGGTTAATTATTATTTCCTAGTTCAATTAGGTTTAATTAAGATCAATTGTTATTTCCTAGTTTAGTTAGGATTCGGTTTCCTAGTTTAACTAATTCTTATCATTGGGCTTTAAGCCCGTAGGTAAGGTTTAAGGCTATGTTGCTATTTAAGCGAGTATTATTATTTCATATAGGACACTTTGGAATTATTATGTTTGTCGGCTTTAAGGTAGGCGGGAGATTTCCGTGTTCTTGTTTTGTTTTCTACATTAATAATATCAATTATTGCGTTTTTTCAAATTACTTTACCGACTCTATCACTCCTCCTCCCCATTGATAAATCTAACAAGGACACGATTGAGGATGCTCAAGCCCCTAGGAGTGAAGCTAGTGATAAAGTCTGCTACAATGAAATTTGTATTGGTTGATGGGCCACCCCAATGGCTCCATCACACTTTGATGACGATGTTGATAAGTTAGATGAGGAACAAACTACTCATAAGGAAGCTCCTACGATACCGAGGAAGTGTTAAGATAAGCGAGGGTCGGTCGGTGAGCATGCTAACACAAATTGCTCAAGTTGAAACTCAATCGGCTCAAGGCTAACACAACTACTCCTAATGCCCGAAGTTTTGGATCGGTAGAGGCAAGTCGAAGTGAAGAAATTCACAAGGAAAAGGGTAAGGCCTCACAAGTTGGACTGCGGGATACCTTTTTAACTTGATGATCGTTCGAGAACATATTTCCTTTTGAAGCCCAATTACCTCCCCTAGAAGTTTGAATCCGCTAGAGAACAAGCCAGTGCACTTTTGTCCACGCCCTACCGGAAGAACGCGGCTACCTATCGGTTTTGATTTTGATGCGGTTTGGCAGAGGATAAGTCGCCGACACCAACTTAGGAAGCGTTTAAAGCCATTTGGTGAGATCGAGAGCAACTCGGATCCGACTTATGAGATTCCTCCATCCTCACAATGTGGTCCCCTCTGCTCTACTAGAACTTGAGATTGTCGGAGCTCCACACCACCAACTCGCAAATAGAGATTTAAAGTAGCGGACTTGCTCTTTTCTCATAGCCATAGTTTGTCCAACCCATTCCGGATTCTCGTACAACCCCACGAATATCTCCGGTGATGTTAGCATCACGATTGTCCAACCTTTGGTCTAATGATGCAAAGTTGTGCAAAAACGAAATTGCAAGATTGAGACAAATCTCCAAATCGAAATAAAGTTGATGGGCGAGAGTCGAAGGCTATGCGGTGTCCGAATTCGAACAACATACTCCAAGTCACACGATAAACATGATTCAACCAACAGCCGACTTGATTTCATCCTAAGTGGAATGTTCCTGGCTTGCGCCTTACCTTTTGTGTGATGATGCCAAAAAGGGGGAAGATGAAGATATGAGGGAATTGAAAGAAGGGCAAGAGAGTCATAAGGAGGAAAAGAAAGGAGTTACGGCTAATGGGAAGGAAGTTCGCGAAAAATCCCCCTCCGAAAATAATGTTTGCCAAAACTCCTCAACAAGGAGAGTAATAGCCTCACTTCTCAAAGAACTATCGAAAAAGAGTGATATCAAAGAGAAAGTTGAGTTGGTCATCAAAGAATCAAGAAGAGCCATCAAAGCTGAGTTTGAGAAGATGGCCGAGAAGCATTCTGAGCGTATCATTTATATAAGGACAAGGTTTGATGGTCCCCAGCCAGGATTATTAAAGGATTCCCGGTGATTAAACCTCCAAGAGAAATCACAATGCCCGATCGGGTCCGAGCCCCAGATCACTAGAGGAGTTTCAAACTCTAGAGAGAGTAAAGCTATTTCGGGAACTTGACTCTACCGCAAGCGTGGGACTTGTATTGGGAGAAGGGTCTCGATTTTGTGCAAATCGGTGATAAGCGAGAGTTCATGATCCTCGGTTAAAAAGCACCAGACAATACACTCCCAAAGGAGGAGTCGAGTCGGAACAGGAAGGGGAATATCCGGTGGCGGTGGAAGAGCGAGAATCACATAACCGCAGCCAAGACCAAAAGACATAAGTATATTGATCCACGGAGAAGAAAGGGATCACTTATCAAGTCGGGTACAATTATCTTGCCGATTTAGAAGTGATGCACAATAATGAAGAAGGCTGAGGAGGCAAGGCAAGAAGCGAGAATGAGAGGGTGACGCGAGAATGGGAAGAAAGGCAAGATAGGATGACCTGCCGCTAAGCGTGCCTATGAAAAGAAAAGAAAAGATGAAAAAGAAAGGAAAAGGAGAATAGCGAGAAGAAGATAGGAGGAGAGTCAAGATGAAGAGAGAAGAAAAAAGCGACAAGGCGTTGAAGATGGTTGTAACCCTTCATGTATTTTACTCATTGTAAATACATAGTTGTAAGTGTTTTTGTAAACCCATAATGCTCTAACACTCATTTGTAACTTTGCTCACGATACAATGTATAAAGTACACTTTGTAAACAACTTTGTAAAGGACAAGAATGTTATGATCAATAAAATTGACATATTCAAAGCATACATTCTTTGTTCTTGACCGCTTGTGTTTTTGTATTTTCTATTTAGGTTTTGGCATCATCAAAAAGGAAATTGTTGGGAAATTTATTGTTAAGATTTTGAATATACCATGTAAAACTTAGAATGGCAAGTTGGCACCCCATTTCCTTGTATTCTACTTTGTAATAGATAGATCGCATGAGCCGAGTGAATCGGCTATGTCGAAGGATGCAAGAAGTCAATCAAGACTAGAGTGAAGACCAGTTGTGTGTCGGTGAGCATGGTCAAGATGAAAGGCACTGAGACTGATCAAGGAGATCCGGTGAGAACAATCGTGTAAAGGTTGAAGAAGTGTTAGTCCATGGTAAGAAAGAACGAAGTCTACAGTTGGTGACAATGGAGTCTTTCCTTAAAAGATGAAGCAAACTCAAGTCAAAGGGGTAAAGGCAAAGAATCAAGTCAAGTCGATCGACATTGATCCGTTGGAAGGAAGTCAAGATATTACTCGATATAGTAATAAGTCCAAGCTGCCCTATCTTAAAGTATTCGCCCGAGAAATATGCAAAATGAATAAACCAATGGGAAACACTAAAACCTGTGTTAGGCCCCGAAAAGGCAGAGCCATTTAATATGAGGAAGGGTCAACATCACAATGCTACTGGTCAAGAAAAGACAAGCCAACGAACAAGAAAGTGTCATTTGAAAATAGCCTATCTCTTCAACGGTCAAATTTTCCAATGAGCACTATAAAAAGCTGAGGAAGCAAGAGAGGGAAGTACAAATGACACCGATCTAACAAGCAATTTCTAGCAAGCAAAATCTGCAAAAATTCTCTCAAACTTATCAAGAAATTCATCAAGCCTAAAACTCGAAGGAACTCGATCCAACACTGTGAAGGAAAGAATACTTCAACCAGTTTAAGAGGAAAAGTTTTAAAGAACAAAAAGGGTCTACTCTCCATGTTGAAGTAGTTGTAGAAAGGTTCAAGGTCGAACCAAAAGTTTCGAGCTCGTTAGAAGGCAAAGCAGTGTGATCAATTCCAAGGGTTTGAAGGGAGTCAAGTAGCAAGGCGACTTCTTGTGAAGATCTTGAGTCGCGAGAGAAGCCAATGTGTGATCAAGACTGTCTCTAGCGAGAACTACATTGTAACTTGATCTCATTACTTAGTGGATTCCTCCGGGGTTGGAGAAGAGTGGATTAGAGAAATTACCCCATACTCGAACCACTATAAAATTTGCTTATGTCATTTACTTTCACCACTTTACTTTCTTGCATACTTTTGTATCGCTAATAAGTTAAATTGCAACCCGGTGATAATAACAACTACTAAAAACAAGTGTTAAAAACGTGCTTAAAATTAACAAGGGTGTTAAGTCTTCTGCTGTATAAAACCAAATCAAGTGAAAAGTTAAGTGTTAGCCGACGCAACTAAGTTATACTATCAACAACTCGTCGAGTCATTGAGTGGGTAACTTTCTTCAAGTAAGCCAACCTAGCTATCCCCAAAGACTTAGTCGATTTGAGTCAACTCTATTAAATTTGTAAAAGGACTAAAAAGTAAAAATTTGGTAAGGTTTATTCAACCCACTTCCCCTTCTAAACCTTACACACCCCTCGGGACCTACAAACCTCTTTAAATTAGTTTTGCACAAAATTTACCGATCAATTTCTTACGGACTTAGAGCCGTCGTTATGTTCATCGGTATTTGTTAAAATATTTTTATTGCTCTATTTAGACATATTTCCAAAATGGATCCATCGCTATGAGTGACAAAATCTTTCCGTCGCTACAAATTCGCGGATTTCATGTAGTGTAATCTCTTGATTGAATTTAGGTAAGGATCATAAGAAGAAATCTAATTGTGATTCTATTTCAAATTTGGTGATTCATTTATGAATCAATTTTCATTATGTTTTGGTCAATATCTTTGACTCATGAACTACGAAAATATATGATATTCATTGTTAATAGACAAGTCTCGACTTCTATGTTGGAGCACATTAGTGCAACACCTTCTATTTGTGATTGTAATGAAATCATACGATAAAATCAAAGTGTTACATATATACATAAGACTACAATCATGCCTCAAGTGTAAGGACTAATCATGTACTATTGCAATACAAAAAAATTTAGTTTGACAAGCAATATTTCTAGTTGATCGTGAAAATCTTTTCACTATACCGCAAGTGTACGGTGTAGCTAGCAGATAGTAGCGAGCAAGGTCGTATTCCTCGGGGTTGAATATGAAACGCATAGAGTACAATAAATATCGCATTTCGGTTTTATTGAAGCGGTCGAAAATCAAAGAGTTTGTCTATCTAAATTAAGCCCTAAATTATCAAATAAAATATCTAAAATTGTTAAAGACCGAAATCCATAAATTTTCATGAGATATGAAGGCAACCCTAGGAACATAATCTCAACATGCTTCATTAATATTAATTCCAATTAATGTTTCATTAAAACCATTTACGTGTATCTATGGGTTCAATTTCTAAAGTAGTTTATTCCCCTCCCGAAGCAAATATACGGTTGATTAATACCAATTGCTAGTATCCCTACTCAACAATTAATATTAACTCCCAAAAGATCTTAGAATTGAAGTAAACTCCCACAAACAGATTTATAAATCTCCGACTTATACCCGTTTAGTTATGAATTCATTTTTCGTAAGTTATAACTCATCTCCGAATTATGAACTAACATATATGACATTCAAATTATTGATCAAATAATCTACAAGAAATAAACACTTGAATGCATAAATAGAACACAAGAAATCAATTAAGAAAAATAATCAATTTAGAATTAAAATGAATCCATGAGTTTTGATCATGCCCTAGGATCATAAAGATTTAGCTTTAACATATTTGACAACAAATTCATAGACAAACTTGAAATCAAATAAGTTGACATCGAATTAAGCATAAACAAGAGATCTAAACTAAGATGATAGAACCATTCTTGTCGAGAATGGATCCTTCTTCAAAGTCTTGAACTCTTGTGCCTTCGTAGATGCGAAAGGTCTTGTGTCATTCTTCGTTGAATTGTGTTTTTCTCTCAAAAGTATGTGTAATTGTGTATTTCAAGGTGTAAAATTTCGCCCTTTCGGGTGTAGGGATTGGTCTTCATTTTATAGATGCTTTGAGAGATCTTTGGTAGAGTCCCGGATGAAATTAGAAATCAAAATCAATTGCGGACAAAATGCAAGACCGTGTATTAATACACGGTCCCCGCATAAGTTGTTTTTGTCTCTATTTTAGCCTGAAGCAAAAGTACGGTCGTGTACTATTACACGGTTGGGTCACATACTCCGTCTTTGAAATTCACCTTTCGAACAAGTCGCACAGGCGATAAAATCACACGTTATAGAATACATGACCATGTATTATTACACAGAGCAAACCGTGTTTTCTGTTCTTCATAGTCTTCTCTTTGCATTTGGTATTTTTGTCCGGGCTGTCCTTTTTGATATCTTTGCAAATTAAGTTATGTTTCTGTAATAATCACAAGAATACGCATATCACGCCAACAAAGGAAACCAAAAACACACTAAATAAACATGCAAATGTATCGAATATGTACCAAAAGAAGCCCCTAAATGCACATATATATTACGTATCACTAGCTAAGAATTACCAATGGGCCATGTTCATAACTTGTTCTTTAATAAGCATTTGCTAATGTAACATTCCGTCTTACAAGCATACACCATATGCACAAGTCTTGTTAGGGTATTGAGTGTGTCTTATCTTGAAAAGTCATTTGACTTGAAACAAATTTAAGACCAAATGGCTCGAATAAATCAACTACCAATAATTTATGTAGTATTCTGGACTTTCTCGTCGAAATCATGAACATTCCTTGTATAAAGACCTGAAAACTTCAAAACAGATAGATCCCAAAATATCTCAAGAGAAAATATTATGTTGCGGTAAAAAAATAATTAATACCTTCAAAATGAACCCAAATTACCTAAATTTATACCGAGCAATGTTAGATAAATGTTTTTATCGTAATTTTGATGATTTTATTTTCTTGAGTTTTTCACCAAACTAATGTTCCTAAATATTATCCAAATACTCCTAATCGATTTAAAATATATTTACTAAATTTTCGAGTATTTCTTGAAGTTTATTTTTGACAAAAATTGGACAACACTTCCATTTCGTGGTCAACCTGGTCGCCCCAGAGGGCAACCCGTACTGAAAGTTTGATTTCAAGTAGAAAAGAGATGGAAGAAATTTAGCTTGAGGTCGACCGGTTGACCTATTGGTCGACCGGTGCCTGAAGTTCGAATATGGAATACTGAGAACTTCCTGTATTGAATTTCAAGGGTGTTGGACCGCTCCAATAGGGGGCTGACGGTCGAGCCCCTCTTTGACGGGTCCAACAGGGTGTTTTTCAAGCTATATTCAAATTTTCTCATTTGTGTTCAACCGGTTGACCTAATGTTTTATCAAGCAAACTATCCGTTGAGCAGCAGACAATTTTTCATGATTTTAAGGGATTGATTTCTAACACTATAATATCCATTTGATTTGCATTTTTTGTAGATTTCAATCTCCAAGGAGGAGCCTATTTCGTAGAATCAAATTCAAGACTTCTCCTATAAATAGATGAAGGATTGAAGTAACAAGACACAACAATACAAGCAATACAAACACAAGCAAAACTCTTGTTCTTCATTTTCATATTCTTGTTGTATTTAGCCCAAGTCTTTCACTTGCACATCTTGAAAGTCTTGGACTTTATTCTTAATTACACTTGCACTTCAAAGTTGTATACATATCGAGTTGTAATCTTGATTTTGTTTCTATCATCTAAAGCAAGATATCCTTGTTAGTGTTCTTGTGGTAAGAGCACACTTGGGTGATTTTAAGTGTTGAAGAGTGTGGTACTCTTCATAGGTGTAAGAAGATTGTGGTGCTCTTCAAGGTGAATGTGTAATAGTTTGGTTCTATTAATAAAATTTCTTTTTCTTTTTCAAAATCTACTTCGGATATACCAGGATGATAGAAGATTAGGCCCTAGGTGGGTTGAACTTCTCTAAATCATCGAGTGTTGTTACATTTCTCGCACTTTTATTTTGGTCATTATCTTCATATTCGGAAGAGAGGGCCAAATCGAAATATCGAGAATAATCTATTCACCCCCTCTCTAGGTTATCATAGCCACTTGGACTAACAAGTGGTATCAAAGCCAAACTCTTTGGCAAACTCGTTTCTTCATTGCGAGTAAAGAGGAAAGATCCATGGCTATGAGTGAAAACTACCTCACCACCAGCGCCTCCACCAACAAGCCACCACTATTCCACGCCAAAAATTATGCCCTTTGGAAAGACCGAATGGAGTGCTTCCTACAAGGGTGCGGGTTCGATATATAGAATGCGGTTATTGAAGGGATAGCTCAACCAACCAAGAAATTAGAGGATGGCACCTCGGTTCTCAAGACCTTCAAGGAATTTGACGATAATAACAAGAAGTCATTTTCGCTAAACAAGAAGGCGTTAAATGTTTTGCATTGCTCTCTTCGCCACGGTATAATCGTATTAGAGGCATAAGATCCGTACATGAGGTTTGGGAAAAATTGGAAACCATCTATGAGGGTACAAAGAAAGTTAAACAAGCAAGAAAAACCATGCTTGTTAAAGACTTTGAAAACTTCATTATTCTTGATGGAGAAAATATTTCAAAGATGGTGGAAAGGCTTGACAACATAGTTAATCCTCTTGTGGCACTTGGGAAAGTCATATCCAGAAGAAGACAAAGCCACCAAAGTTTTAAATGCTCTACCCAATTCATGGTCGGAAAAATTGACGGCAATCACGGAAGCTCAAAATCTAGAAACTCTCAAATTCGATGAGCTCATTGGGAACCTCCTTATCTACGAAGTAAATCTTAAAGAAAGGAAAAATTCCAAACCATCCACCTTTGATATTTCATATTATGCTAGTGACGAAGATGATAAAGAGACGCCGCTCTTGTTCGAAATTTTGCCAAATTTGTAAATAAAAATAAGGCAAGAAAATAAAGAGACAACTCATGTTTCAAATGCGAAAAACCCGGGCACTACATAGCCGATTTCCGAAATTAGCAGAGGATGAGCAAAATAAGAAAAACCCTTTTCCCAAGAAAGCTCTAAATGCCGAAGCAAAAAACTTGGGATGAGCTACTTGCCACATCCGACGAGGAAGAAGAAGTCGAACATGGTCTCACGGCCATAGACGATGAAAATAACGAGGTGCTAGGGGCTATAACCATTACATAAGATTCAAAATGGCTCGTGGACGGTGGGCGTTCACGCCACATGACCAAGCAAGAGAGAAATTTTTACCAACATCAAGCTCCAAGAAGAAGGCATGGTTATGTTCGAAATGGCAAGGGAAGAATTCTTAGAAATAGGAAATTGGTAATTCTTCTTTCTCTCTTAGTAATGTTCTTTTAGTTGAAGGGCTTAAGTTCAATTTGATAAATGTTGGCCAAATTTGTGATTCAAATTATAATGTTATTTTCAATAAAGAAAAATATCTTATTCTTAAAAATGATAAAATTATTTGTGAAGCAAATAGAAAAGGTAATCTTTACAAAATTTGTACAAGTGATTTGGTTAGTCAAAATGTTTCTTGTCTTGTCGCCAAAGTAATGATTTAACTAGTTTATAGCATAGGCGACTTGGACATGTTGGATACAAAAATTTGCAAAATATTTACAAATACCAACATGTAAAAGAACTACCCAAATTGAGTTTTGAAAATCTTGGCTTATGTGACACTTGTCAAAAGAACAAATTAGTTAAAAGTAGTTTTAAGCCCAAAAATGAAATTTCCACAACTAAGCCTCTACAACTACTTCATCTTGATTTGTACGAGGATATTGGTATGGCTAGTCTAAGTGGAAAACATTACACTTTTATTATAGTCGATGATTATTCTAGGCATACTTGGACTATTTTTCTTGCTAATAATAGCGATGCCGTTAATGAGTTTGCTAAGTTATGTAAACTTATTGAAAATAAAAAAGAAGATACAATTAAGTCTATTCAAGTGATCGAGGCAAGTGAATTTGATGGTGAATTTAGAGTCTCATGTGAAACCAAGTGATATGCTCATAATTGTTTGGCTCCAAGAACACCACAACAAAATGGAGTAGCCGAAAGGAAGAATCGGACTCTTCAAGAAATGAGTCGGTCAATGCTTAATGAATTCTCTCTTCCAAAATACTTTTGGCCGAAGTCGTAAGTACAACATGCTATGTTATTAATCGTGTTTACCTTCGTCCTAAGTTGAATAAAATACCATATGAGCTTTGGAAAGGAAGAACTCCAAATATTATCTACTTCAAAATATTTGGGTATAAGTGTTTTGTTTTGAATACTAAGGATCAATTGGACAAACTTGATACTAAGGCCGATAAAGAAATATTTATGGGGTATTCTACTAAGAGCAAAGTATATCGGGTTTACAATAAGACTAGAATGGTGGTTGAAGAATCTATTCATGTCAAATTCAATGAAGCTTCGGGTGTTGAAAGGATACCCAACGATAAAAGTGATGAGGAATATGATATTGAACAAATTATTCCAAGTGATACTCAAAATGATCAACCTTCTACATCAAATGATCAACCTTCAACTTCAAATGTTCCACAAGAAGACAAAGGTGATAATTAGGATCTCCCCGTAGCTCTAAATTTCAAAGGAGATCATCCAAAATATCTTATAAATGGGGACCCTCTAGACAAGGTAATAACTAGAAGGAAATTTGCCAAGAAGGCTCTTATTTCTCAAAAGGAGCCTAAAAATGCAAAAGAAGCAATTGAAGATAAGGATTGGTTTTTAGAAATGAAAAAGGAGTTGAATCAATTTGAAAGGAATGATGTTTGGGAATTGGTACCTTGTCCTCCATCACAAATAATTATTGGTACAAAATGAGTATTAGGAACAAACACGATGACCAAGGCAATATTGTTGAAATAAGGCAAGGTTAGTAGCACAAGGGTAATGTCAAGAAGAATGTATTGATTATGATGAAACTTTTGCACCGTTGACGTTTAGAAGCTATTCGTATTTTACTTGCCTATTCTTGTTTTAAAAATTTCAAGCTTTACCAAATGGATGTTAAATCCGCATTTTTAAATGGTTTTATTCAAGAAGAAGTCTATGTAAAACAACCTCCGTGGTTTAAAAATTTTTCTAGTCCAAATGATGGTTACAAACTTAAAAAGCCTTATATGGCTTAAAACAAGCACCCGAGCATGGTATGATAGACTTAGCTCTTTTCTTTTGCAAAATGGATTTACAAGAGGTAAAGTTGATACTACTCTCTTTGTTTTCCAAAAAGGGCAAGATTGCTTATTAGTTCAAATTTATGTTGATGATATTATTTTTGGTGCTACTAATGAATCCCTTTGCAAGAAATTTTCCAAGTTGATGCAAGGTGAATTTGAAATGAGTATGATGGGAGAGCTCAATTTTTTCCTTGGACTTCAAATTAAGCAATGTCAAGAAGGTATATACATATCACAATCAAAGTATACCAAAGAACTTCTAAAGAAGTTCGAATTGAAGAAGGAAGAACCGTCACTACTCCAATGGAAACCAATGTCAAGCTCGACAAGGATGAAAAAGGCAAGTCGGTTGATGAATCAAATTATCGAGGTATGATTGGTATTTTACTTTATTTAACCGCAAGTAGACCCAATATTTTTCATGCTGTATGCCTATGTGCTCATTTTAAAGCAATCCCAAAGAATCTCATATGAGTGCCGTTAAAAGAATTTATCGATATTTGAAAGGCACTATTTCATATGGTTTGTTTTATCCAAAGAACGAAATTTTTTCTCTTAAAGTATATAGTGATTCGGATTATGCGGGAAATATTGATGATCGCAAAAGCACATCTGGATCATGTCAATTTTTAGGCGATTGCCTCGTATCTTGGTTTTCGAAAAAGCAAAATTGTGTATCCTTATCTACGGCCAAAGCCGAATACATTTCGCGGCCTTTTGTTGCACCCAATTGCTTTAGATGAAACAAACCTTAGTGGATTACAAATGTTATTTTGAAAATTTTCCTAATTTTTGTGATAACATGCACGCTATAAATATTGCTCAAAATCTAGTTCATCATAGCCGAACTAAACATATTGAGGTTCGTCATTATTTTCAAAGGAATTCGTTTCCAAACGAAAAATTGAGATGTGTTTCGTTCCATCTCAAGATCAACTCGCGGATATTTTTACAAAACCGCTAACCGCCAAGTCTTTTTCTTCAATTCGAGCTCGTTTAGGCATAATGCATATCGAAAAAGGTATATGTTTGCATTTTGTGCGTTTTTAAAACTTAGGGGTGAAAAATTGGATTTTTAACTCAAAATTTGGATGACGAAGAACAATCGCTCCGGGGACAGATGAAGTGAGGTCGATGTCGACCTCACTGGACTGGGCTGGTTGACCTCACCCTCAACCATTCGAACATGCCAATATTTTTGTTAAAATCATTTCTGTTCTCGGACTCATCATTTTGCACATTTTTCACTATTTTCGCACTCCTTTTGCAAATTTCACACACAATTCACTCAAAATGATTTCTTTCTTGTAAATTCTATATTTTTGGACTTATATTACTGGTATATCATCATAATTTCCAGACTTCTCCGATTAATTGGTACGTTTATTTTTTTTTAATCTCAATTGGGTTGAACCCTTGAGAAAGTGATTATACTTGGGTATTTTGATGAAATTGTTGTGTCATTGTGTTGGGCATGTTGATTGTTGATGGATAATATTTATAGAATTGCATTTTGTGATGAATTTTTGGGATTGATTACATTTACAAGCGTTATATACATCTTCATTTTTATTCTACGCACGCTGAGTGTTCGACAAAATATTTCAATGAATATTTCATTCCATACATGATTCTCTTGATTTCAAAAGTCTTACAAGTTTATAGAGATCATGTTTTGTCACTCAAATGAGCTTTTTTACAATTCATCTTAGCAAATTTTCCCTTATTATTTGGAATTTTAAGCTCTATGTTCCAAAAGCTCGATAATTCGGTTGAATTGTGCACTTTGATATGATTATATGATTGTTTTATCATGACAACATTCTTTTTGATGATTCCAAAGGGAGATAAACATGAAATAAGCTCAAAAGCTCAAAGAAGCTCGAAAAAGCTCGGAAATAAAAACTATAAGCTATGGATAAAAAAGCCAAAAGTCGAGGATATAACTCAATCCAATGGATGGATTATGGACTTTTATACATGCCTAATGATTTCTTTTTTGACAGGGGGAGCTTCTAAGCTCTTGATATCTTAGCTCAAAGTGTAAAACCCGAGCTTTTAGCTTTTAATTGTTTGTTTCTATTATTATTCTTGTTGTGCATGTTGATAGGGGAGCTTTTACAAAATGTTTTGTAAAATGTTTACTCCCATCCTTATGATTCTAATGCATGAAAAGTGTCGCTCAAAATGGATAGTTATTTTTGACTAGAAAATCTTGTTTCATTTTCAAAACCGACCTCTTAAAATTGTTTTGGTTTGTAATCATCAAAAAGGGGAATTTGTTAGATAAATATTTTTATCGTAATTTTGATGATTTTATTTTAATGAGTTTTTTTACGAAAAACAATGTCTCTAAATGTTGTCCAAATACTCCTAATCGATTTAAAATATATTTACTAATTTTTTGAGTATTTCTTGAAGTTTATTTTTGACAAAAATTGGATAACACTTCCATTTCAGGTCAACTGTCGCCTAGAGGGCAACCCGTGCCTGAAAATTTGATTTCGAAACATAAAAGAGCCGGAAGAAATTAGCTTGAGGTCGACCGATTCGACCTATAAGTTCAAAACGGAATACAAAACTTCTTGTATCGAAAAACGGAATACAAACGGAATATGCTAATTTTTGATCTTGAAAACGAATAAAATAATTACAATAATACCAAAGAAAACAATACTTTTTAGAAGAATGAATATTAGTGAAATACACAATACTTTGAGAACGAAAATTATTGGTTAACCTGATTTTTTGTGGTTTTTTTCTTCTTTTCATTAGCGTTTTTGAGTTTTTTTCTTTTTTTGTGACTTGTTTTCTTTTTCTTTTGTTCAGCTTTTGTTTTCGCTTCCGCCTTTTTTATATCTATGTAGCAGCTTTGAGTTTATACGCTGGAACATATTTGTTGTGAACGAAATAGAAGGAACGTATCTTCCGCCTTAAAAACTCGCCAAACAGATTTGGGGGATTTTCTCTATAAAGTAGGGCAATTTTGTCCTTATCACAATCAAGTATTTATAGGATTAAACTTAGGGATGACAATGGGGTGAGTTCAAACCTTGACCCGCAGCTGAACCCGCGCCTATTCGGGATGGGTCCGGACCAGGCAAAACGGGTAGCGGGGTGGGTAATGATTTTATTTTTGTAGACCTGGGGTCGGGTCCATGGCGGGTATGAGATCCAACTAGACCCGCCCCGTAGTTTCCCATTATATATATATATAATTATATAAATATTTTCGGGTGAATAAGAAATTATTGCCAAAAGGTGTGACTATTCATTTAAAACTATTATGATTGAAAGGTTCATCCGAATAGTTGTGTTGTTTCGTTTGAAACTAATGGACGTGTCTGTTGGAATAAATGGACATGTTTGTTTGAACAAATTGTGTTGTTTCACTTGTGATTTTTGGTGATCTAGATATATATCCCAAGAATCTACAGATTTTTCATTTGTATTTTTGCATATATTCATAAGCATATTTTTGTCAATTTTTTTTTTGGTAAAAAGAGAGAGTATAAAACATTCAAGTTCGTCTCTCTTATTGTTTAGAGTGCTACTACAAAGCAAGAGGAGACCGTTGTATCATATGAGACATTTGTTATTCAACCATGGACACCGTAGCAGGGGGAAATTCGGCTTAAATATATAGAGTTAAACTTTACTGATACGTTTAAAATATACATGCATTTAGGGGCTTAAAATGATATATAATTAATATATTTGTATGTATATTTAGTGTGTTCTACTTGGTTCCTTAGAAGGGTATGATATTGCGTATTCTTGTAACTATTTACAGGAAAAGAGCTTAATTGAAAATATATCAGTTGGAAGGCCCGGACAAGATCGATGAGTGCAAAGAGGAGATCAAAAAGACGAAAAACCGGACAAAAAAAACCAGTCACCGGTCTGGGACGTGTGGTATCACACGACCGTGTGACCTAACCGTGTGAAGCAGAGAGCGTCCGTGTGAAGAGTCGGGAGAAAATAGGGGCGAAACCAAGCCGCACGGCCGGATGGTGAGACCACACGGCCGTGTTGAATGACCATGTGAAAGCCGTGTGATGCCTCGTGGTGGATTTTTGTGTCCTTTTCCCACCTGAACTCTACAAGTAATCTCTCCAAGCACCTACATAAAGGACCAAGGGCCGCATGAAATTATCATCATTCATACAACATACAACACACCAAAATACACATGAACACAAGATCAAAGGTCTTCGAGAGAGGAGGGCTAGGTTACGAAGGACACCACAAGGCCTTTCACATCTACTTGAGGCACAACTGTGACTTGGAAGGAAGATCCATCCCGCCAAGAAGGGGTTTTCTTTTTAGTTTAGATCTCTTGTGTGTACTTAAACGATGTCACAATATTGATACTAAGTTTGTCTATGAATTTGTTATCATAGTTTGGCTATTCTTTCGGATCTTAGGGCATAATAAAACGTGGATTCATGTTAAATCTTGATTAAATATTTTCTCAATTGATTCATGTGTTCTATTTTATGAATTCGAGTGCTTATTCTTAATTGCTTATAATCTCGATCAATAATTAACATGTCATATTTGTTAGTGCGAGATTCGGTAGATGAGTTCTAACAAAGACGGAAATCGAATTCGACATAAAAGGGTGTAATAAGTTGGGAGACCTACAACTCGTTTTGGGGAGTCATTCAATTCATAGATCTTTTGGGAGTTACTAATAGTTGTAACGTATCGTCGGAGATCTACAATTGTTATTAATCTACTATTTATGCACCACACGGGGAGGGGGAATAGACTAACTTAGAATTGAACCCATATAATTGCATGAATTGATTTTGTTAAACATTAATTGGATTTAATCTTGAAGAAGCATGTTGAGATTATGTGCCGAGGTTACTTTCGTATTTGTTGAAAATACTTGTGGGGTTCGAAAATTTATTTCTTTTTCTTTTTAATTTTCCATTTTTATAAAACAGGATATTCGGTTGCTTCAATAAAATTGGAATGTGATGTTATTATAGCCTAAGTGTTTCGTAGTCAATCCCCGAGGAGATCGACCTTGCTTGTCATTATCCTATAAACTACACTATACACTTGCAAAGATAGAGATCCAAAATATTTCTCGCGAACAAGTTTTTGGCGCCGTTGCTGTGTGGGATTGAAAGATTCTACTTAGATATAGTAATAAGTAGTTCAATCTTAATTGAAAGATTCTACTATGCCGTAGGAGCCGCATTGGGACAAAAAAGCAAAAAGCGGTTTCGTGTTTTTACTATGCAAGTCGAACGTTGGATCCAAAGACAACAAAATTATACCACAATCGAAATAGAATTACTTGCAGTAGTATTTGCATTTGATAAATTTCGGGCATACTTGATTGGGACAAAGACGATAGTCCGCATGCACCATGCCGCAATCAAATACCTATTCACAAAGAAGGAAGCCAAGCCAAGGCTTATTCAATGGATACTTTTGTTAGAAGAGTTTGACATCAAAATTCGGGATCGAAAGGATGTGAGAACATGGTAGCCGATCATCTCTCACGACTTGAGCAAACGGCTAATGAGAACACCAAAGGCACAACAATCAAAAAAACATTCCAGGACGAGTTAATTTTGAAGGTCGAAACAACCATCCTTTGGTATGCAGATATTGTAAATTATTTCGTAAGCGTGGTCTTACCACAGATATGACATATCATGCTAAGAAGAAATTTCTTCATGATGTGAGATATTTTTTGTGGGATGAACCTCTATTATTTAAAAGATGTGTAGATGTAGTTATTAGGAGATGAGTACCTCAAAAGAATGGGCAAGCATTCGTGGGAACAATGTAATACAAACACCTCGGATATGTCCCCGTATCGATTAGTTTTTGGGAAGTCATGCAAAAGCCTAATTTCGACATACGATGACCGAGAGGAGAACCGAGAAAACTACAAATAAGCGAATTAGAAGAATTTCACAAGATGCATATTAAAATGCCCAAATCTACAAAGAGATGGCATGATAAGAGAATTTTAAGACAAAATTCTTACCAGTGCAAGTAGTACTTCTATATAATTCGAGATTGAGATTGTTTCCGGTAAACTTAAATCAAGGTGGTCGGGCCCATTCGTTATCGAAAAGGTACTATCACCAGGAGGAGTTGTTGAATTACTAGCAAATGATGGTTGAACTTTTATCGTAAATGGGTAAAGAATTAAACATTATTATGGGCAAGAAACACCGCAAGAAATTTCGACCATCCACTTGATCTTATGAAAAAAACATCACACGGCCCGTGCGACTCAAAAAAAAGAGAAACAACCACGCGATTGTATGGGATTGCAAAGCAACAAGACGACCGTGATCCAAGTAAGTACTCTTTACGCATTCCTTTTTTTCTTTTGATAATTTTCTCATATGTTTGGGACGAAGCATATTTTAAGTTTGGGGGTTGTTAAGAATACGTAATTTAGATCTTTGTTGCATTTTGCATTATATTTAGGATTGCATGTAGAGCATAAAATTTGCATTAAAATTTTTGATTTTTTAAATTTTTGATTTTTTTAGTTTTAATTTTTCATCATGTTTATAACTTTAGCATGCTTAATTGCTTTTGTGTGTGATTTTAATCAAGATTTTCAAAAAGAGTACAAAGCTTCCGTATGATTTTACTATGAGCATTTGATTTTATGAGATGACATATTTTGCGAATAATGCGATAAAAGGTTGAGGAGATGTCGTTATTTGTTTGGCAATAGTTAAGAAAATTGGGTATTTGAGCATGTTGCGAAAAATAAGCTTGTGAGCTTTTGTGCCTATAACCGCTTTTATATTATGCAGTCTTATTTTTCTTGAGTGTGTCATTCATGATTGATAGAACTCACAGAACTTACTACGGTATCTTCATTGAAGCCATGTGTGTGTGCAATTTTTGAAAATGATTTAAGGCCATATTTGTTTAGCCGACTTAGCTTTAAAAAAGCCTACCTATGAACTCATGATTCACTAGTTAGTCACTTTGAGCCTTAACTTTTTATTGTTAGCCACATTCTTGATCTTTAAAATCGAAAAACAAATGATTTTATCCCTAAAATTTCTCGAGCTTATAGAAAATAAACAAGTTTGGGGGAGATGTGGTGAAAATTATGAAAAAAGAGAAAGTTGGCAAAAGAATGAGGGATAAGTAGTATCTAGGTGAATTAAAGAAGAATGAAGTTCGAAAAATAAACAAAATCTCTGAAAAAAAGAAAAAAATCGAGCAAAGAAGAAAATAAAATCTGAAAATTTGAAAATAAATTGAGAGCTTGAGGCTAAAAGAAAAGAAAGCAAAAATGCTAAAAATGAAAAAAAGGAGAAAAAGGGTGGAGTTGAGTTGAAAAAGAAAATATCCCGAGAATGATTTTAAGATGAAATTGGGTTGGTGAATTACGGTCTGTGTGCTTAAATCCTATTTGCTCAAGTCAAGTCACTTAATCCAAATTTTTCCTACCCTTACCAAAGAGCCTACATTACAACAAAATGAAAGTCCTTTTTGATTCTTAAGTTGTGCACACAAAAGTGGTAGAGATGTTAGACGATTTGCTTTATGGTAGTTCTACATTCATTGAATTGATTTTGAGCGTAAACACTTTCCATACACTTTCGTGAGAGATGAGTGATACACTACTACTTGTGAGTCGCGATGTCAAGTACCCGAGAGAGTATTAATTATGCCGAACTTTTTATTGATGACTTCTTGACAATGAATTTCATGGTTTACTTAGATATGGAGTCAAATGAGATTAAATGTTTATTGTGTTCTTGTGTATTCTTTGTACCCCTTGATTTTATTTTTCTTAATTTACTCAAGGACGAGAAATTCTTTAAGTTTGGGGATTTTGATACGTGTAAAATATACGTGCATTTAGAGGCTTAAAATGATATATAATTGATATATTTGTATGTATATTTTGTGTGTTTTACTTGATTTCCTTAGAAGGGTATGATACTGCGTATTCTTGTAACTTTTTACAGAAATGGAGCTTAATTGAAAAGATATCAGTTGGAAGGCCAGGACAAGATCGATGAGTGCAAAGAGAAGATCAAAAAGACGAAGAAACCAAACAAAAAACCGGTCACACTGGCCGGATCGTGTGGTATCACACGACCGGTGTGACCTAACCGTGTGAAGCAAGAGCATCCGTGTGAAGAGTCGGGAGAAAAACAAGGGCAAAACCAAGCCGCACGGTTGGAACTCGTGAGACCACACCGCCATGTGGAGTGACTGTGTGAAAACCACATGGGTCGTGCGACTGTCTCGTGGTGGATTTTTGTGTCCTTTTCCCACTCAAACTCTACAAGTGATCTCTCCAAGCATCTATATAAAGGACCCAAGGGTTGTACGAAATTATCTCGTTCATACAACATACAACATACCAAAATACATAGGAACACATGATCAAAGGTCTTCTCGAGAAATGAGGGCTAGGTTAGGAAGAACACCACAAGGCATTTCACATCCGCGGAAGCACAAGAGCTTCAAGGCTTGGAAAGAAGATTCATCCCGACAAGAAGGGATTTTTTTCTTAGTTTAGATCTCTTGTCTCGTACTTAAACGATGTCACAATGTTGATTCCAAGTTTATCTATGAATTTGTTATCATTGTTTGGCTAATCTTTTAGGATCTTAGGGCATAATCAAAATTGTGGATTCATGTTAAATCTTGATTAATTGTTTTCTTCGATTCATGCGTTTCTATTTTATGAATTCAAGTGCTTATTCTTAATTGCTTATTATATGATCAATAATTAGCATGTCATATTTATTAGTGCGTGATTCGGAGATGAGTTCTAACAAAGACGAAAATCAAATTCGACATAAACGGGTGTAAAGAGTCGGAGACCTACAACTATTTAATGAGTCATTCAATTCATAGATCTTTGGGAGTTAATAATAGTTGTAACATATCGGGAGATCTACATTTATTATTAATCATTTTATGCACCACCCGAGAGGGGGAATAGACTAACTTAGGAATTGAACCCATATAATTGCATGAATTGGTTTTGTTAAACATTAATTGGATTTAATCTTGAAGAAGCATGTTGAGATTATGTGCCTAAGGTTGCTTTCGTATTTATTGAAAATACTTGTGGGGTTCAAAATTTATTTCTTTTTCTTTTTAATTTTTGATTTTTATAAACTCGGATATTCGGTTGCTTCAATAAAATTGGAATGCGATGCTATTATATCCTAAGCGTTTCGTAGTCATTTCCGAGGAATACAACCTTGCTTGCCATTATCCTATAAACTACATCGTACACTTGCAAAGATAGAGAAATAAAATATTTCTGGCGAACACTAGTCTCAGTGTAAAATTTATGCATTTTTTGCAATTTCATTTTTCTCGAATTCAAGTAAATTTTTTGATTTAATTTCAGAATATAATATCGCACGTGATATATGCTCAACAATTTGAGATGAGTCTTGCATCCGCATGTGTGCGTACTATATTCTGTAATTTTACCGTTCAGTAATTCTTGTGTGTGTATCAGCATTGTATGTTTTAGAAAAATTGTTAATGTTTGTGTTGATGGACAATTTCTAATTTTGCTTTGGTCAGAAATCTGAAAAGTTGTTTGTTTAACGATACTTAAATCCATGCATATAAAATAGTTTAGAAAGTTACTGAAACTTTAAGAAGTTTGTTTTCTGCATTAGTCTCATCTTTAGGTTCATACTAGCAATCTCTTTACGTACTGATTGCATGCATATTAATTTTGCATGGAAAATGAGCTTTGTTTATTATTGAGATTAACTTATTAAATCTGAATGTGCATGATGTCTAATATTGATAGATTTCCAAATCTCTATTTCAAATCATTTATTAATTTAGTCTATTTCCATAGTTGAAGTAATCTAAAATTGGTATAAATCTTATTTGGAAACTAGAAGAACTATTGTTTGATTTGTGGAAACCACTTGAAGGATTAATTTGGAAATACATGTGTGCAAAGAAAACATGGTGTTCTGTTTCATTACTCTAGACAACAAATGGATATCTTTGCATAGTGATGCAATGTTATGATATTTTTCATGTATCTTTGAATCTAAATCTAGAATCTGTTCATCTGATTAGTCCAGTACACTAGTTTAAAATTATCGTGCAGAATAATTCAGAATTTTGCTAGGTATTTGTATTATATATCTTATTTGGAATAGCAGAGTGTTTTGCTTGAATAACTTCGTTTTCGAGATTTTGAATTATTTTTGATTAAATTAAGTTTGTGATGAATTGTCTATCTTCTATTTTCGTAATAGAAATGGATGGAACTATAATAGTTTCCTCTATATGTATGATATCCAATGCGATTTCGCCATTGGTTGTGTCCATTAAATCGCTCATATTTCTCATGGAGAAACGTCTTTAAAACACTCAGCGGGATTGATTAAGAGACGACAATAGAAAATATTATTTTATCTCACGGTCTGAGTTTGGGCTAGTTAAGGGCTATGTGGTGGAATTTAGTTCAACGAGAAGGAAATGATACTAATGTGGAGAAAGATTATATTTGTGATGAAATGTTCAAGATGAATGTTCTTACTATTGTACCAAAAGCAAACATTAATAATATTACTAGTATTTCTACTTATATGCTTAAGTCTTCTTGTTTGTAGGATAATAGATTAGGGGTTGCAAATTTTAAAACGTCAGTAGAATGATGAAATTGAATTTATTGCCGAATTTCCAATCGACCTTAATCATAAATATCAAATATGTGTTGAAGCTAAAACACCATATAATTCTGTTCGTTGAAATGATTACTACTCATTTAGAATTATTCATAGTGATATATGTAATTTGAAGTTTATGCAAACAAGAGGTAGCAAAAAGTATTTTATTATTTTTATAGACGATTGCACAAGATACTATTATGTATATTTGCTAAGAAGCAAAGATGAGGTGTTGGATGCTTTTAAGCATTATAAGAATGAAGTTGAAAATCAACTTAGCAAACAAATAAATTTTTTTGAAGTGACAGGGGTGGAGAATATGACGCTCCATCCGATGAATTTTTTTCGTAACGGCATTATTCATTAAACTAATGCATTATATTCACCTCAATCAAATGGAATTGTTGAACGCAAGAAACAAACTCTTAAAGAGATGATGAATGCTATGTTGATAAGTTCGAACTACCCTTAACTTGTGGGGAGAAGTTATTCTCTCGGCCAATGTCATTCTTAATAAAATAACCACTAAAGAAAATGGATGAAACTCCATATGAACCGTGGAAAGGACATAAACCTAGCTATAAACACTTGAAAGTGTGGGGTTGTTTTGGCTAAGGTAGAAGTTCCTAAGCCTAAACAAGTAAAACTTAGGCCTAAAACAATTGATTACATATTTGTTAGATATGCACATAATAGTAATGCATAACGGTTATTTGTACCCAAGTCAAACATTCATGATATACTTGAAAATGTGATCGTTGAGTCACATAATGTGGTATTTTTTGAGAATGTCTTTCCATGTAAAGACAAGATTAAATGGTGAGTTAGAAGAAGAAATATACATGGAATAACCTGAAGGGCTTGTTGCTTGAGGACAAGAGAAAAAGGTGTGTAAGCTCGTTACATTCTTGTATGGATCGGGCAGAGCCAAAAAAGTGGCACCAGTAAATTTGATAAAGCTATGTTGTCAAATGGATTTATAATTAATGAGTGTGATAAATGTGTCTACATTAAAAATACACCGAACGCCTATGTATATGTATGTTTATATGTTGATGACATGCCGATAATAGGCAAGAATCATGATATTATCATGAATATAAATAGAATATTGACACAAAACTTTGATGGGAGTGGTAGATGTTATACTAGGGATTAAAATGTCTAAGACATCCGATGGACATATTTTATCACAAAGTCTCATTATGTTGAGCCTATTCTCGTGAAATTCAGGCCTTGTTTGTTTATGTTTCCAAGGCCCCATTTCCAATTTCTAACTATTCATAGAAATGGAATCATGTTTGTTTCTAAAATTTCCAATGGAAATCATCATTTCGTAGGTCCCAAGGGGTGTGAGTAAGGTTTAGAAGAGGGGGACGGGGTTGAATAAACCTTACCAACTTTTCGATTTTAGTCCTTTTAAAATAATACGAGTTAAATACACAACTAAGTCCTTGAGGGACAGCTAAGTTAGTTAACCAACAGAGTTAGCCACTCAACGCACCAATTGAGTTGTTGATAGAATAACTCGCTTGTTTAGTCTAAACCTTAACTTGGTGTGATGAGATTTTCAATGGGAAGACTTAACACCCATGAATTTGGTTTAAGTTTGTTTTAACACTTGATTTAGCACTTTGTTAATTATCGGTTGGAATGCAAATTATCACAGAGATATAAAGTAATATGCGTAAATAAAATGCTGAAATGTAAATGACACAATAAATTTTGTAGAGGTTCAAGATGGGGTAATTCTTCTAATCCTCTCTTCTCCAACTCCCGGAGGAATCCACTAAGTATTGATCAGTACAAAGTGGTTATCACCCGGATACAAGTCTTGATCACACGGTGACTTGATCCTTTGGGACTCACCGAGATGCCTTGGTCACATAGGCGGCTTCTCGTCCGACTCGGCCTTCTTCACAGGCGGCCGCTTTGCTACTCAACTCACTTGCTCAAGCTTCTTGAATTTGATCACGAAGCCCTCCAATGACTTGAGACGGTTCGACCTTGAACCTTTCTACAATCCTCCTTGGAATGTAGACCCCTTTTGATTTTTCAAAAGTTTTCTTCAACAGATTTGAAGTTATCTTTCCTTCACATGACTTGGTGTTGGATCGATTTCCTTCAAGTTTAGGCTTGAGGATTTGAATAACTTGAGAATATTTTTGTAGGTTACACCGAATAATAATAGCTTGAATGTTCATGGTTCAAGTAACCTTCTCTCAAAGTGATTCCTCAGCCTTTTATAGTGAACTTTCAAAAATCTGCCCGTTGAAGAGATAGGCTGATTTTC
The DNA here is from genome assembly GCA_016081115.2 of Rehmannia glutinosa. NCBI lineage: Eukaryota > Viridiplantae > Streptophyta > Magnoliopsida > Lamiales > Orobanchaceae > Rehmannia > Rehmannia glutinosa. The sequence goes on along the minus strand of CM071928.1, from coordinate 30,464,681 downwards.
AAAAGTCACTTGTGCTCGTTGGCTTGTCTTGTTGCAGTCCTTGATGTTGACATTTCCTCGGATTAAATGTCTTGCAGCCTTCCAGGTTCTGACACAAGGTGCAAAGGCCCCATTGGTTTATTCCTTTTGCACGCTGGGATCGAGCACTTTAAGACATGGCAAACATGGAAGTATTACTTGTTTAGGTAATATTCTTGACTTCAGGCAACGGATTCTTTTCAAATTGTCTTGACTTGATGCGCTTTTTCCCCAAGCGACTTGAGTCCGCTCCAATGATTGAAAGACTCATCCGTCACTTCAACTTGACTTGGCTTCTTCTTGAGTTGACTTGACCGACACTTCACATAGATGTATCGGTGATACTCCTTCAATGAGTTCTTGACTTCTCCTTCTTTCCATACTTAGTCGCTTCACATCTGAGTCTTCATTTTAGCCTTTGACTTCTCTTGCATATCCAGCATAGCTAACTTGACTCACCAGACAAATGCGGCCTATCTATTACAATGCAAATTACAAGGAAAATGGGGTGTCAACTTTCTAGTCTAAGTTTTACATGGCATTCATCAAAATCTAATAAACAAATTTCCCAACAATTTCCACTTTCCACTTTTCACATAAAACATCATCTCAAACCTACAATTTCAATTCTCAACCCTATACACTACCCTACATCACTTATCAATCACTATTCTTATTTGTTAATCCAATTATATATGTGGGACCCTCCATTACCAACTTTATCTACTTAAAATACTACTATATATATAATGAGACCCACTAGCCTACAATCTTACAAATATAATATTATATATTCAATTAAAATATTCAACCACTATCAACTTTTCAAATTATTATATACATAAAATACTATTTCCAAACTACTTAACCAAACATAATCTCATTTCCAAACCCACATAAAACTCATTCTCATTCACTCATCCAAACATTATTCCGTTTTCACACTAAAACCAATAAATTCTCGAAAATTCATTTTCCAATACTAGAAACTAGAAATAGTCAATGGAAACATAACCATACAAGTCCTCAACGTTTATGATGAAAGTCCATAAAAACTCCAATTGTCACAAGTTTACACTTAGTCAAGAATAAAAGCGAACCGATTTGTCTCGGTTGAGATATTCACAGTCATAGGCGTTTAATATACATAACAAATCGTTGCCGTCCTAATATAATATGTCTTTGTGAATAAACTAAGTAGGTTCACTAGTAGTAATCCAAACAATTACCATTGGAAAGCTCAAAATAGAGTTTTGAGATATTTAAAATGTACATTGAATTTTCGATTACATTATACAAGATATTGATATGTGTAAAATATACGTGCATTTATAGGTTTAAAATGATATATAATTCATGCATTTGCACACATATTTAGTGTATTTTACTTGGTTTCCTTATAAGCGATGATCTGCGTATTCTTGTAACTTTTTACAGAAACGGAGCTTAAATGGAAAGATATCAGTTGGAAAGCCCGGACAAGATCGAAGAGGCGAAGAGAAGATTGAAGAAACGAAGAAAACGGACAGAAACTAGTCACGGTCAGCCCGTGTGAAGCTCACACGGCCATTTGAGTTGCAACCACGGGATTGTTACACGTTCATGCGACTTGATTTTGAGAGACATGTTACACGACCGGACCATGTGAAGATGACACGACCGTGTGAAGTGTTTGGGCAAAAAGCGAGAGATAAAAATAACTTACATGGTCCGGCCGTGTGAATCGCATTACGGCCGTGCGGTTTGTTTTTTTCTGATTTTTGTGTCCTTTTCCGTCAAAACTCTACAAGTGATCTCTTAAAGCATCTATATAAAGGGACCAAAGCCTCGCATGAATTAAGAACATCGACATCATTCATACAACATACAACACATCAAAATACACAAGGTTACACAAATCCAAGGACTTCGAGAGAGGAGGGCTAAGTTACGAGAGCACCACAAGGCCTTTCACATCTATAAATTTATTATCAAATATGTTGGGCTAATCTTTCCGATCCTAGGCATAATCGAAACCGTGGATTCATGTTAAATATTTATTGATTGTTTTCTTAATTGAATTTATATGTTCTATTTTATGAATTCAAGTGTTTATTTCTTGTAGATTATCTCGATCAATAATTTGCATATCATATTTGTTAGTCCATAATTCGGGAGATGAGTTCTAACAAAGACTAAATCAAATTGAGATATAAAATTGAGATATAAATGGGTATAGAGCCGGGAGGCTTATAACTATTTGTGGGGAGTCATTCAATTCACAAATCTTTTGGGAGTTGATATTAATTGTTGAGTATGGATGCTAGCAATTGATATTAATCTATTGTTTATTTGCTTTGGGAGGGGAATAAACCAAGATAGGAATTGAAATCATAGAAACACATGAATGGTTTTGATAAACATTAATGGATTTAATATTGAAGAAGCATGTTGAGATTATGTGCCTAGAGTTGCTTTCGTATTTGTTGAAAAGACTTGTGGAGTTCGGGTTTTTATAAATTTACTTATTTTATTTTTATTTGTTTATAAACTTCTTGATTTTCGGTTGTTTCAATAAAATTGGAATACGATGTTATTGTTAGATAAATATTTTTATCATGATTTTGATGATTTTGTTCAAATGAGTTTTTAAAACCAAAACAATGTCCCTAAATGTTGTCTAAATACTCCCGATCGATCTAAAATGTTTTTACTATTTTTGGAGTTTATTTTCGATAAAAAATTGGACAACACCTTTGTTTCAGCTCGACCAAATGGCCGCCCTATAGGGCAACCCGCACTGAGTTGAGTTTTGAAACGAGAAAAAGGGATGTAAGAGAAATCGGGAGGGCTACTGGCCGGCCAGGTCGACCCAGGGGCGACCTGCACTGGGAGCCCCCTCAAGGTGCGTCTTCTCTGTTTCGTATTTTTGAACACCCCAACCGGTCAACATCAAGGGCGACGGTCGAACCCCCTTCGACCGGTCCCCCTGTGTAAAAATAGCAACGCAAACTCATTTCAATCTTATCTCTGTAGCGACCGGTCGAACCCCTATTTTATCAAAGAAACTATCCGTTGCATTTTACGCTTTTTCCTAATTTGTGGGATTGATTTCTAATGCCTATAATCTTGATTTTAAATGGTTTCTTTTGCAAAGAAACCACTCCCCAAGGAGGAGCCTATGTCTGGAAATCAAAGCCAAGACCTCTCCTATAAATAGAGGCTTCATTCAAGCAACAAGATACAACATATTACACAAGCAAAGAGCATACAAGCAAACACTTTCATATATCTTGTTGTATTAGCCTAAGCACTTTCACTTGCACACATTTGAGGTCTAGGCTTTCAATTTTTGATTACACTTGTACTCATATTGTATTATTCATTATTGAGTTGTAATCTTGATTTTGGTCATCATTCAACACAAGACATCCTTGTGAGTATTCTCAGTGGTAAGAATACACTTGGGTGATCTAGGTGATAGGTGTTTGGAGAGTGTGGTACTCTTCAAAGGTGGTGAAGGAAGATTGTGGTAATCTCCTTGAAAGTGTTGTAAGAAGGTTGTGGTAATCCTCAAGGTGTTGTATTAATTTTGATAATTAATAAAAATTCTTTTTCTTTTTCGAAACCCATCCCGGATATCCTTGGGGTGGTAGAGCATGTAGTCCCTAGGTGGGGTGAAGCTCTTTAAATCAACGTGTGTTGTTTATTTTCCGCATTTAGCTTTCATCTTTGCCTGTTTATTCGAAAAAGAGGGCAAAATCTGAAAAACCAAGATAATATATTCACCCCCCTCTAGATTATCATAGCCACTTGGACTAACAAGTGGTATCAAAGCCAAACTCTTTGGCTAGCTCGCTTTCGAGTAAAGAGGAAAGATCCATGGCTACGAATGATGCTTATCTCACCAGGCGCCTCCACCAACAAGCCACCACTATTCGACGCCATCAACTACGCATTTTGGAAAGACCGTATGGAGTGCTTCCTACAAGGGTGCGGGTTTGACATTTGGAATGTAGTTGTTGAAGGAGTTGATCAACCAACCAAGAAATTGGAGGATGGTACCTCGGCTCCTAAACCTTTCAAGGAGTTCCATGAAAACGACAAAAAGGCTTTTCTCTAAACGGTAAGGCCTTAAATATTTTGCATTGTTCTCTTTACCGCCACCGAGTACAATCACATAAGAGGCATAAGGTCGGCACATGAGGTTTGGGAAAAATTGGAGACAATTTATGAAGGGACTAAGAAGGTCAAGCAAGCAAGAAAGACCATGCTTGTTAAAGACTTTGAAAACTTTAACATGCATGATGGTGAAAACATCTCTAAGATGGTGGAAAGGCTTGACAACATTGTCAATCCTCTTGTGGCCCTCGGTAAAGTCATCTCCAAAGAAGACAAGGTGACCAAGGTATTGAATGCTCTTCCCGGCTCATGGTCCGAAAAGATGACGGCAATCACAGAGGCACAAAATCTTGAGACACTCAAATTTGTGAGCTCATCGGGAACCTCCTCATCTATGAAGTCTATCTCAAGGAGAGGAAAAATTTCAAACCAACCATCAATCAATCGGGTGTGCAAAATATTGCTAAAGGTCTGCTTCTTCTTCTAACAATGCATACTATGATAATGATGATGATGATGAGGGGACGCGCACTTGTCCGAATATTTGCAAAATTTGTGAATAAAAATAAGGCAAGAAAACCGAGAGATGATGCTTGCTTTAAAACGGAAAACCGGGCACTTCATTGCTTAGGTGCCCAAAACTCGATGAGGAGGAACAAAAGAATAAGAAGCATTTTTCGAAAAAGAAGGCTCTAAATGCGGAGGTCAAAACTTGGGATGAATTACTTGAAACAACCGAGCGAGGAAGGAGAAACCGAACATGGTCTCATGGCCATAGGCGATGAAAATAATGAGGTCATAGGGGCTATAACAACAATGAAGGATTCAAAATGGCTCGTGGGACAGCGGATGTTCACGCCATATGACCGAAAAGAGAGAACTTTTTACCAACATCAAGCTCCAAGAAGAGGGTATGGTCATGTTCGGCAATGACAAAGAAAAATCATTGGCAATGGAGACATTGGTAACTCTTCTTTCTCTCTTAGTAATGTTTTACTAGTAGACGGGCTTAAGTTTATTTTGATAAGTGTTAGCCAACTTTGTGATTCAAATTATAATGTTGTTTTCAATAAAGAAAAATGTCTTATTCTTAAAAATGATGAAATTATTTGCGAAGCAAGTAGAAAAGGCAATCTTTACAAAATTTGTACAAGTGTTTTGGTTAGTCAAAATGTATCTTGTCTTGTCGCCAATAATGATTTAACGAGTTTATGGCATAGGCGACTTGGACATGTTGGATACAAGAATTTGAAAAATATTTACAAAAACCAACATGTAAAAGGACTACCCAAATTGAATTTTGAAAATCTTGGCTTATGTGACACTTGTCAAAAAAACAAATTAGTTAAGAGTAGTTTCAAGCCCAAAAATGAAATTTCCACAACCAAACCCCTACAATTGCTTCACCTTGATTTGTATGGGGATATTGGTACGCTAGTCTAAGTGGAAAACATTACACTTTTCGTTATTGTCGATGATTTTCTAGATATACTTGGGCTCTTTTTCTTACCAATAAAAGCGATGCCGTTAATGAGTTTGTTAAGTTGTGTAGACTTATTGAGAATGAAAAGGAAGATACTATTAAGTCTATTCAAGTGATCGAGGTGGAGAATTTGATGGTGAATTTAGAGTCTTTTGTGAAACCAAGGGATATGCACATAATTTTTCGGCTCCAAGGACACCTTAACAAAATGGAGTAGCCGAAAGGAAAAATCGGACATTACAAGAGATGAGTCGGTCCATGCTAAATGAATTTTCACTTCCAAAATGTTTTTGGGCGAAGCGTAAGTACCGCTTGCTATGTCATTAATCGAGTTTATATTCGTCCTAAAATGAATAAAACTCCATATGAGCTTTGGAAAGGAAGAACTCCAAATATTAGTTATTTCGAAATATTTGGATGTAAGTCTTTATTTGAATACTAAGGATCAATTGGACAAACTTGATTCTAAGGCCGATGAAGGAATATTTATGGGGTACTCAACCAAGAGCAAAGCATATCGGGTTTACAATAAGACTAGCATGGTTGTTGAAGAATCTATTCATGTAAAATTCAATGAAGCCTCGGGTGTTGAAAGAAAACCTAATGATGATAGTGATGAAGAAGATGTTATTGAACCCATTGTTCAAAATGATGCTCAAAATGATCAACCTACTACATCAAATGATCAACCATCCACTTCAAGTGTTCCTCAAGAAGACAAAGGTGATACTTCGGATCTTTCCGTGGCATTGAAATTTAAAGGAGATCACCCAAAAGATCTTATTATTGGTGATCCCCTTGATAAAGTGATGACCAAGAAAATTTGCCGAAAAAAGCTCTTATATCTCAAAAAGAGCCTAAAAATGCTAAGGAGGCTATTGAGGATGAGGATTGGTTTTGGAGATGCAAGAGGAGTTGAATCAATTTGAAAGAAATGAAATGATGTATGGGAATTGGTACCTTGTCCTCCTTCTCAAACTATTATTGGTATGAAATGGGTATTTAGGAACAAGCTTGATGATCAAGGCAACATTGTTCGAAACAAGGCAAGGTTAGTAGCTCAAGGTTATTGTCAAAAAGAAGGTATTGACTATGATGAAACTTTTGCACCCGTAGCACGTTTAGAAGCTATTCATATTTTACTTGCCTATTCTTGCTATAAAAATTTCAAACTTTACCAAATGGACGTTAAATCTACTTTCTTAAATGGTTTTATTCAAGAAGAAGTCTATGTAAAACAACCTCCGGGGTTTGAAAATTTTTCTAGGCCTAATGATGTTTATAAACTTAAAAAGGCCTTGTATGGTTTAAAACAAGCACCTGCGTGCATGGTATGATAGACTTAGCTCTTTTCTTTTGCAAAATGGTTTTACAAGAGGTAAAGTTGATACTACTCTTTTTGTTTTTGAAAAAGGGCAAGATTGTTTACTTGTGCAAATTTATGTTGATGATATTATCTTTGGTGCTACTAATGAATCTTTGTGCAAGAAATTTTCTAAGTTAATGCAAGGAGAATTCGAGATGAGTATGATGGGGGAGCTCAACTTCTTTCCTGGGCTTCAAATTAAACAATGCTAAGAAGGTATATACATTTCGCAATCAAAATATACAAAGGAACTTTTGAAAAAGTTCGGCATTGAAGAAGAACCGTGTCTACTCCTATGGCAACTAATGTCAAAATTGACAAAGATGAAAAACGCAAGTCCGTGGATGAATCAAAGTATCGAGGTATGATTGGTAGTTTACTTTATTTAACCGCTAGTAGACCAGGACATTCTTCATGCCGTATGCCTATGTGCTCGTTTTCAAAGCAATCCCAAAGAATCTCATATGAGTGCGTTAAAAGAATTTTTCGATATTTGAAAGGCACTATTCAATACGGTTTATTCTATCCAAAGAATGACAATTTTTCTCTTAAAGGTTATAGTGATTCGGATTATGCGGGAAATATTGATGATCGGAAAAGTACTTCCGGATCATGTCAATTTTAAGCGATTGCCTAGTTTCTTGGTTTTCAAAGAAGCAAAAGCGTGTTTCACTTTCAACGGCCGAAGTCGAATATATTTCATGCTTTTTGTTGTACTCAACTTCTTTGGATGAAACAAACCTTAGCGGATTACAAATGTTCTTTTGAAAATGTTCCTATCTTTTGTGATAATATATCCGCTATTAATATTGCTCAAAACCCGGTTCATCATAACCGTACTAAACATATTGAGATTCAACATCATTTTCTAAGGATTTGTGTTTCTAAACGAAAAATTGAGATATCTTTTGTTCCATCTCAAGATCAATTGGCGGACATTTTTACAAAACCGCTATCTTCCGAGACCTTTGCGTCAATACGAGCTCGGTTAGGCATAATGCATATTGAATGAGGTTTACGTTTGCATTTTGCATGTTTTAAAAACTTAGGGCGAAAAATCGAATTTTTGGTTGAAAATTCGGATTTTGGAAAATCGACAAGACAAGTCAGGTGAAAGGCTGGGAAGAGGGCAACCGGTCGCCCTCAACGTCGGCCGTGCCGCCCTCAATGATGACCGTCGCCCATACCTTTTTTATTGATTAATACCGATTCGTTTCATTACTTAGTCATTTTAACCCATTTTTGCCATTTTCCGTCTCCTTCGCCAAATTCACACAAATGTCACTCAAAATTTGTTTTCTTGCATTCATTGCATATCTTGGACTTCATGTAGCTCGTCTATCATCATTATTGCTCATCTTTACCGATTGAATGGTAAGAATTCTACTTCCTTTTGCTCAATTGGGGTTGAACCCTTGAGTTTGTGGCTTTCTTGTATATTTATTGATGAAATTGTCATATGATCATGATGAGTGATTTATTATGTTGTATTGTATTGTATTTGGTATGATTTGGTGATGAATTTTTTGGCTTGATTCATTTACAAGGGCTTTATACAACTTCTTTTAATTTTTACGCCCACAAAGTGTTCGATGAAATGTCATAATGAAAATTTCAACTTTTACATGATTCTCTTGCTTTCAAAAGTCTTAAATACTTATTGAGATCATGTCTTGGCAAACAAAACGAGCTTATGGATTTTTATGATACATTTCTCCCATTTCTTCTGGATTTAAGCCTAATTTTTTCAATGGTTGATAAATCGTATCTTTGGCGCACTTTGATATACTTGTATGATATTTTTATCATCCTAACATTATTTTTGATGATTCCAAAGGGGGAGAAACAGAAATTGGCTCGTTAGCTCAAAGAAGCTAATAAAAGCTCAACATAAAAGCTATAAGCTATGGCTTCTTAAAGCCAAGTATACCTAGTCCATGGCTTGTATTTATGGACTTAATTGCAAAAGATTATGAGTATTTTGACAAGGGAGCTTAGCTCATGATGTTTATGTGTATCTTGTAATAGATTGTAATAGCTTGTGCTTCTAGCTTATGCAATACTTTTTATTGTTGTGCTTATTGATAGGGGAGCTTTTTATAAAATATTTTTAAACGGATAGTTTTCTCATAAAATGAAAAATTGTTTTGTTTTCAAAATCGTCCTCGTGAAAATTGTTTTAGTTTGTAATCATCAAAAAGGGGAGTTTGTTAGATAAATGTTTTTATCATGATTTTGATGATTTTGTTCAAATGAGTTTTAAAACCAAAACAATGTCCCTAAATGTTGTCTAAATACTTCCGATCGATCTAAAATATTTTTATTATTTTTCGGAGTATTTCTTGGAGTTTATTTTCGATAAAAAATTGGACAACACCTTTGTTTCGGCCAGAATTCGACCGGCCGCCTTTAGGCAACCTGTACACTGAGTTGAGTTTTGAAAAAGAAAAAGGGACGTAGGAGAAATCGGGAGGGCGACCGGTCGACCCGAGGAGGTCGATCGGTAGGGCGCCTGGTCGACCCCGGGCGACGGTGCACAGGACGGGAGCCCTCCTCAAGGTGCGATCTTCTCTGTTTCGTATTTTTGAACACCCCTAACCGGTCAACATCAAGGCGACCGGTCGAACCCCTCCGACCGGTCCCCCCGTGTAAAAATCACAGCAAACTCATTTCAATCTTATCTCTGCTGTGTGACCGGTCAAACCCCTGTTTTATCAAAGAAACTATCTCATTGCATTTTTGGATAACTTTTCCCTAATTTGTGGGATTGATTTTTACATGACTATAATCTTGATTTTAAATGGTTTCTTTTGCAGCAAATCACTCCCCAAGGAGGAGCCTATGTCTGGAAATCAAAGCCAAGACCTCTCCTATAAATAGAGGCTTCATTCAAGCAACAAGATACAACATATTACACAAGCAAAGAGCATACAAGCAAACACTTTCATATATCTTATTGTATTAGCCTAAGCACTTTCACTTGCACACATTTGAGGTCTAGGCTTTCAATTTTTGATTACACTTGTACTCATATTGTATTATTCATTATTGAGTTGTAATCTTGATTTTGGTCAAAGCATTCAACACAAGACATCCTTGTGAGTATTCTTGTGGTAAGAATACACTTGGGTGATCTAGGTGATAAGTGTTTGGAGAGTGTGGTACTCTTCAAAGGTGGTGAAGGAAGATTGTGGTAATCTCCTTGAAGGTGTTGCAAGAGGGTTGTGGTAATCCTCAAGGTGTATTAATTTTGGTAATTAATAGAATTTCTTTTTCTTTTTGAAACCCATCCGGGATATATCTTGGGGTGGTAGAGCACGTAGTCCCTAGGTGGGGTGAAGCTCTTTAAATCAACGTGTGTTGTTTATTTTTACGCATTTAGCTTTCATCTTTGCTTGTTTATTCGAAAAAGAGGGCAAAATGAAAAACCGAGATAATCTATTCACCCCTCTAGATTATCGTAGCCACTTGGACTAACAGTTATTATAGCTTTAAGTGTTTCGTATTCAATCCCCGAGGAATACGACCTTGTTTGCCATTATTATATAAACTAGTATCGTGATCAAATTTTTGCGAACAAGTTTTTGGCACATTGCCGGGATTGAATCATTCAACTTAGATATAGAAATAAGTAGTTCAATCTTAATTGAAGCAAAAATTTTGTAAATATTTTTCTTTTAATTTTTTCGATCTTTTTGTGGTAAAATTTTTCTATTTTTATTTGTTCATTTTTGTAAATAAAAGTTTATTGCTTTGGTTCTAACATTGTTTTTGTTAGTGCAAATAGTGCATGATCACGCGTTCATTTGCACTGCAAAAATACCCATTGATTTAGAAATCAAGAAGACAACGAAGCTTGATTAAGGAAACGATCTAAGGCAATGGCGGATGTGAATAATAATAATGGCGTGAATAATAGGAATAATGACGAACACCCAACCGGGGTGGACGACATACCGAATTATGGAGAGGCTGCGAGAAGAAGCGATTAGGGGCGACTTTCGACCGAGAAGATAGTCGAACTTATGGGGTGTCGCCTATCTGTCGATCAATGCAAACAACTTTGAACTAAAACCCGCATTGATCCGGTGGTTTCACAAAATCAATTTGGTGGTAGAGCCGTTGAAGATCCAAACGGGCATCCGGCGCACTTCTTAGAGATATGCGATAGTGTTAAGATGAATGGTGTTTCAAGACATCATTCGATGCCGCTTTTCACATTCGCTCTGCGTGATAAGGCTAAGGGATGATTATGCTCTTTAACACCACCCGATTGCAGATCAGGCTGAACTAAGTCGGTTTATAGCCAAGTACTTTCCCCCTAGTAAGACGTTGTAATTGAAATATGAAATCGCCCAGATTTAGGCGAGTTAGATGCAGAGCCATTATATGAGGCATGGGATAGATTCGGAGAACTAATGAGAAAGTGCCCTCGGATGGGTATCCCAATTACAAACATGTCAAGATTTCTATAATGGTTTAAGTGGCAACACGAGAACTATTATAGATGCTTGCATCTAGAGGTGCTCGCTAGGGAAATATCCGGAGGAGCCACTAGAAGCTGTTAGAGAAGATGGCAAACAATAGTTACAGTGGCCATCCGAGAGATCCAATGTCCGACATGTAGCAGAGGTCCAGGATGAGAAAATTGCCATGCTCACATAAAACTTAGCGCTTTATGGGCAACCCAAATTATTTCTTATTTCCGTTTATTAGTATTTTTATTTTGATTGCCTTCGTTTAGTTTGATTTTAATTTGATTTTAGTATTAAATTAATTTTTAGTTTTATTTATTTTTGTAAGTTGTTATGTAGGAGGCATCACGATAAACTCCGGGTTTAAAAAATTGAAAACTTATGTCACACGACTATGTGAACCACCCACACGGGCGTGCAACCACAAAACAAAGATAAGTCACATTTGGTGGGTCATGGGAACCAAAGCGGAATGACATAGAGGCCATTCAGGGCTAGACGACCCCCGAGTGTAACTCATTACACAGTCGTGCGAAACAAGCCAGGCGATTTTTCTTCCCTTTTAACTTCAAACACTAAATTTTTATCTCAATTTCTCCTACTCAAACCCTACCACTCGAAAATACTCTCTCAAATACCCAAACTTATCTCTTCAAATTTTACTTCAAATCTTACATCACAAACACAAATCCTTTATATTCTCAAGAAACCCATCACTAAATGATTCCAATTTCTCAACTTTCACAAGTTCTCCTTCAAGTTTGGGTATTTTCAATCTTCAAATTTCAGATTTTATAAATCTGTAAAACTTGATTTCTATGGCTTCTGTAGGGAAAGAAAGAGGAACTAGGAGGAATACAAGGAGGAGAAGGGAGCCAACACCGAAGCCCAAACCCAAGCCCCAACCGGAGTACGCGGTCGATCAACCAAAGTTCTCCAATGTAGTCATGCGGGGATGAAACACACCGGGCTCGGTGGACGGTGCCCATTTCCGACCATGCATTTCTACAAGGTATCTCGATGAACCTATTCTCGCTACTTTGGGTTTGTTGGAGGATTTTGGTCCTTTATGTGGGTGTATAGATTGGCATGAATTATTGAATGAGCATTGGACTACATATTCAATTTATACGCTTGAATTCCTTAGTAGTTTTGAATTAGTAGTCAGAAAATGGAATTTAATGGGAATTAGGTTTCGTTTAGCCAATGAGCCGAGGAGTTATAAATTGATGATTTGAATGCGATTTATATAACTCGGCTTATGGGGTGGAGGAACATGATGAATTTGATAAGGATAGATTTTGGAGGAGATAACAGGAAAACGGGTTTATACGTTGGGTACCTCGGCGCCTAGCATTCGGAACCCCAAATTTCTCTATGTACAACATACTTTAGCGAAAAACGGTGTTCGCGAGGGGAAGATAGCAAAGAGGGCCTTATGGGTGGATGCGTTGTTTATTATTTGGTGTATGGCTTTGGGGACGGAGGTGGCACCAAACATCGGGGTGATGATAAAGACCGCAATTTGACAGTGAGGAAGCAAGAACGGGGTATTTGCATTGGTGGGCTTATTACTCCTATAGCCGAGCACTTTAATTTGAGCTTTGAAGGGTATGCGGAAGTCGATGGACCAAATTGATTGATATGATGTTTTATCTGCCTTGAAGATGATTTAATTTGATGGGCGTGATTATTGGTTGAATCGCGGATAAAACTAGAGTTAGGCTCCCAAACCCGAATGCTACATCCGTAAAAATAAGAGTAATTGGTTGATGAGTGGTGATCGGGGTCTCTTTTGCTCAAGAGGAGCAAGATGAGCCCATCCACCTGAATGGATATAATGGAATCCTCTAGAAGACTGGGTAACCGGCCATGGAACATGAGTGATAGGCTTGAAAGGGTGGAAACCGATGTGGGCAAGTTGTTCGATGATACTTATCGATTGATGGCAACAGTTGATGAGTATCATACGAGTATTTCTGAGGTTTGACGCCATCACCAGCAAGAAGCAACATTACATGTACGAGATGATGTCTCGTATGGATCGATGGCACATCTCATAGGGCCACTACCCCGCACCTCCTCCACCACAGTGATTTGGTAAGTATTTTTACGCATTTCTCTTTCTTTAGATAATTTCCTCATATGTTCGGAACGAAGCATATTTTAAGTTTGAGGGGGTTATCAAAAATGCGTAAATTAATCTTGTGCATATTTTGCATGGCATGTTGAGTATATAAAAATTGCATAAAAATTTTTATAAAATATTTTCGATTTTTTTATTTTCTATTTTAGCACGTTTATCGCTTTAGCACGTTTAATTGCTTTTGTATGATTTAGGATCAAAAATTGAAAAAGTACAAAAAGCTTAGGATGATTTTACTATGAGCATTTGATTTTATGAGATGAAATATTTTTGTGAATAATGTGATGAATGGTTGAGAAGATATCTTTTACTTGTTTGGCATTAGTCAAGAAAATTTGGTATTTGAACATGATGCGAAAAATAAGCCTGTGAGTTTTTGTGCCAGAATCGCTTTTATCTTATGCGGTCTTTATTTTTTCTTGAGTGTGTCATTCATGATTGCTAGAACTCTAGAACTTGCTTTGGTATCTTCGTTGAAGCCATGTGTATGTGCAATTTTTGAAAATGATTTAAGGTCATTTTTGTTTAGCCTACTTAGCTTTAAAAAACCTACCTATGAACTCATGAGTCCCTAGTTAGCCACTTTGAGCCTTAACTTTTATTGTTGGCCACATTTTGATCTTTAAAATCGAAAGATGATTTTTATCCCTAAAATTACTAGAGTTTATAGAAGATGAATAGTTTGGGGGAGATGTGGTAAAATTATGAAAAAGAGAGAAAGTTTGGAAAAGAATGAGGGATGAGCAGTTCTTAGCTAAATGAAAGAATAATGAAGCTCGAGAAAGAAAGAAAAATATTTGAAAAATAAAGACAAAAATCGAGCAAAAGAAAGAAAAAAGAGAACAAATCTTAAACTTTTGAAGAAAAAAAAATTGAGAGCTTGAGGCTAGAGAAAACGAAAAAGGAAGCAAAAGGCTTAAGAATGAAAAAGGAGAAAAAGGATGGAGTTGAGATGAAAAAGAAATTATCTTGAAAGAATGAATTTTAGATAAAATTGGGTTGGTGAGTTGCAAGTCTATGTACTTAAATAAATTCTATTTGCTCAAGTCACTTAATCCAAATTTTCCCTACCCTTACCAAATAACCTACATTACAACCAAATGAAAAGTCCTTTTTGATTCTTAAATTGTGCACACTAAAGTAGTAGAGATGTTAGACGATTTGCAAGCCTATGATAGTTCTACATTCATTGAATTGATGTTGAGTGCATACACTTCCCATACACTTTAAGAGTTGAGTAATACACTACTTCTTGTGAGTCGCGATGTTAAGTACCGAAAAAGTATTAATTATGTCGAACTTGTGATTGATGATTTCTTAATAATCAATTGCATGGTTTACTTGAATATGGAGTCAAATGAGATTGAATGTTTATAGTGTTCTTGTGTGTTCTTTGTACCCTTAAGATTATTTTTCTTAATTTGCTCGAGGACGAGCAATGGTTTAAGTTTGGGGGATTTCGATATGTGTAAAATATTCGTGCATTTAAGGATTTAAAATGAAATATAATTGATGCATTTGCA
This sequence comes from Rehmannia glutinosa, assembly GCA_016081115.2. NCBI lineage: Eukaryota > Viridiplantae > Streptophyta > Magnoliopsida > Lamiales > Orobanchaceae > Rehmannia > Rehmannia glutinosa. The sequence goes on along the minus strand of CM071928.1, from coordinate 30,449,569 downwards.
TGCATATTTAGTGTATGTTACTTGGGTTTTAGAAGGGCATGATCTGCATATTCTCGTAATTTTTACAGGAAATGAAGCTTAAATAGAAAGATATCAGTTGGAAGGCCTGGACAAGATCGAAGAGTGCGAAGAGAATATCGAAGAAATGAAGAAAACAAACAGATACAAGTCACACGGTTAGCCCCCATATGAAGCTCACATGACCGTGTGAGTTTGCAACCGTAGGATTTTTACACGTTCATGCGACTTGATTTTCAGAGACTGTTACACGACCGGACCATGTGAAGATGACACGACCGTGTGAAGTGTTTGGGCAAAAAGCGAGAGATAAAAATAACTTACATGGTCTGGCCGTGTGAATCGTACGGGCCGTGCGATTTGTTTTTCTCTCGGATTTTGTGTCCTTTTCCCATCGAGAACTCTACAAGTGATCAAAGCACCTATATAAAAGGACCAAGACTGCTTAAGAACATCACACAACATTCATACAACATGCAACACATCAAAATAAACAGGGTTAAAAAATCCAAGGTCTTCCGAGAGAGGAGGACTAAGTTACGAAGAGCACCACATGGCCTTTCACATCTACTTTAAGCAAAAGCGTTGAAGGCTTGGAAGGAGGATCCATCGACAAGAACGGGTTTTCTTTCTTAGTTTAGATCTCTTGTTTGTACTTAAACGATGTCAAACTATTTGATTTCAACTTTGTCTATGAATTTGTTATCAAATATGTTGGGCTAATTTTTCCGATCCTGGGCGTAATCGAAATGTGGATCCATGTTAAATCTTTATTGATTATCTTCTTAATTGATTTATGTGTTCTATTATATGAATCCGAGTTCTTATTTCTTGTAGATTATCTCGATCAATAATTTGCATGCCATATTTGTTAGTCCATAATTCGGAGATGAGTTCTAACAAAGACGAAAATCGTGGTCGGACATAAACGGGTATATGTAGTCGGGAGGCTTATAGCTGTTTGTGGGGTCATTCAATTCACGAGAACTTTTGGGAGTTGATATTAGTTGTTGAGTAGGGATGCTAGCAATTTGTATTAATCTACTTTTTTTTGCTTAGGGTTGGGGAATAAACAAGTATAAGAATTGAACCAATAGTAACACATGAATTGGTTTTGATAAACATTAATTGGATTTAATAATGAAGAAGCATGTTGAGATTATGTGCCTAGGGTTGCTTTCGTATTTGTTTAAAATACTTGTGGAGTTCGAGGTTTTTATAAATTTACTTATTTTATTTTTATTTGTTTATAAACTTCTTGATTTTGAAGTCGTTTCAATAAAATTGGAATATGATGTTATTATAGCCTAAGTGTTTCATATTCAATCTCGAGGAAAACGACCTTGCTTGCCATTATTCTATAAACTACGTTGTACACTTGTAGTATCGCGATCAAATTTTTGGCGAAACGGATGTCCAAATAGATTTTGGAAGAATATTGTGATGCCAACTAGATATCCGATTCAAAAGATTCAAAATCCACTAGTGGTTATGTTTTTACCATTGGTGGTGCAGCGTGTCTTGGAAGTCCTCAAAACAAACATGTATAGCTCGATCAACGATGAATCGAATTTATAGCTTTGGATAAGGTGGAAAAAAAAAAGCGATTGGCTTCAAATTTTTAGATGATGTTCCTTGTTGGCCAAAGCGATCCAGCGCTATCGGTATACATTGTGATAGTCATTCGGCCATAGACATGTATAATGGTAAATCTAGACATATACTTCGTAGATACAATACCATTAAACAATTGATCTCAAGTGGTGTTATCTCCATTGGTTATGTAAAATCTAAGGAGAATCTTGCGGATCCGCTTACCAAAGGTTCAACAAGAGATCAAGTATATACCAATTATAAAAAAAACGGAAAGCATATTGCACATGAATCTTTGTAATGGTAACCCAACCATGATGATTTGGAGATCCCAAAAACTTGGTTCAATGGGACAACTAAGTTATGAAGATTCATTTAACCACTTAAGATAAATTCCCACCCATTCATGTCATCAAAAGTGCTTTCTGCGTAAGTATGTAAGGTTAAGTTCAACTATGAATGATTCCTATATGTTAGGAAATTTATTTGATAGATTTTGATGATATAATGTAAAACTTAAACTAGGAAGTTGACACCCCATTTCCCTTGTAATTTGTAATGTAATAGATAGGACTAAAAAAGCTGAGTCAAGTCGGCTATGTCACTGACACAAGAAGTCAACTACGGACTATGTGAAGACTACGATGTGTGTGTGAGTAAGGCCATGAAGGAAGTCAAGAAATCGATCGAAGGAGAGACAAACGAGTGAACATTTGTGAGAAGTGTCGATCAAGTCAACCCAAGAAGCCAAGTCCACAAGTTGAAGTGATGAGTTGAGTCAATCCAATGATTGGAGCGGACTCAAGTCACCTGGGGTAAAGCGGCGATCAAGTCAAGACAACCGACTTAGATCCATTGATTAAAGTCAAGAATATTACTCCATATAGTAATATGTCAGCCGCTGTGTCTAAAAATGGTTTTCCCAGAATTGTGCAAAAGGAACGAGCCAATGGGAAACACTTCACCAGTGTCGAGACACCGCAAATCTTTGGAATGCCATTAATACGAGAAAAGGTCAACATCACCGAGGCCGCACACCAAGAAAATACAAGCCAACAAACACAAAGTGACATTTGAAATTAGCTTTATCTCTTCAACGGGCAAAATTTTAAATGGGCACTATAAAAGGCCGAGGAAGCTATTGAGAAGAGGTGACCTTGATTACGAACCACGAACGAGCAAGCAATATTCAAGAAAGAAGTCCGCAAACATTCTCATAGCAATTCAAGCAATTCCTCAAGCGTCAAACTTGAAGAAACTCGATCCAACACAAGGTATGAAGGAGAGATAACTTTAACCAGATTGAAGAGGAAACTTTTGAAGAAGCAAAGGGTCTACTTCCCAAGTCGGGATTGTAGAAAGGTTCAAGGTCGAACTATTATCAAGTTTGTTGGAGGGCTTCGTGATCAAATCCAAGAACTTGAGAAGTGAGTCAAGTAGCAAGGAGCGCCTTACTGTGAAGAAGTTAAGTCACAAGAGAAGCCAGTGCTGTCTCTAGGCGATAACCGCTTGTAAACCGATCTGTTACATAGTGGATTCCTCCAGGAGTTGGAGAAGAGAGGATTAGAAGAATTACCCCATCTTCGAACCTCTATAAAATATTTGTGTCATTTACTTTCAAAGAAATTTACTTTCCGCATATTTACTTTATATCTCATTGTTAGTATTATATTTGCTATCAAAGCGATAAATAACCAAGTTCTAAAAATCAAGTGTTAAAAACAAGCTTAAAACAAATCAAAGGGTGTTAAGTCTTCCATTTGTTAAAAACCAAACCAAACTAAGTTAAGAATTTGGCTTAAGCAAAAAGTTAAACTATCAACAAACTCTATCGAGTCCGGTTGAGTAGGTAACTTATTTGAAAAAGCCAACTTAGTGTTGTGATTTGTACTATATTTCTATGTTGTAAAATATTATTTGCGAGATATATTGTAATTTCGTATATTTAGAACTTGAAGAAGGTAGAATCTAGATTAGAGAGAGAGAGAGAGAGAGAAAGAGAGGGAACGTTAGAGAGAGAGAGAGAATAATTTGTGTAACAACTTTCTGATTATCCCTTCATTCCTCTGCAGCCATTACATACCCCTTAGCATATGGGGACCACTTGATTTAAATTAAAACAAAACAAATAAAAAGATAACTGATCTATTTGAATGGGCCCAAGCCCAACCAAATGAATCTAACATATAATAGTAATGTTAATTAAACCCAAACACTTTCAACCCATTTAATGAGTCTTTAGCCCAATATCTCCAGCCCTTCAACACTTTCAGACAACATATCCTCTTCTCCCAATAACCCTAATCCCTTCTCAACCTTATCTCCTGAACTCACAACAATACCCCCTCGTGCAGTCGATCCTTGTCCCCAAGGATCAATATGTGGGAATTTCTTTTGCAAAAATTTCAGATCTTCCCATGACTCGAACCCTTCCATGAGATCCAACCATTTCACTCGAAGTTGTTGTATCTTCTCCCCTTTTCGAGTAATTTCACGCTGGTCAATCACTTGTAAAGGAACAATCTTGAAATTTCCTTCCTTATCCGTAGGTGGCAGCTCGGATGAAGGTAAGTGTTTCTGACCTAGACATTTCTTCAATAAGGAGACATGGAACACTGGGTGGATACGAGAACCCTCGGGTAATTCCAACTTGTATGCCACCTTTCCAACCTTCTCCAAAATTAAATAGGGTCCATAGTACTTGGACGCAAATTTTAGGTTTTTCCTGAATTCCACTGAATTCTGTCGAAAAGGTTGTAGCTTGAGGTAAACAAACTCACCCACCTCAAACTCTCTTTTCTTGTCTGTGTCGATCTGCATAAACCTTCATGCGGTTTTGAGCCTGCAAAAGGTTACCCCCGAGTGTCTGAATAATAAGTTGTCGTTCCCTGAGAGTATTTTTAGCTTCTTCATTAGGCGAATCCAGATAGGAGCCCATAGAATGTAAGGGAGGAGCATAACCATACAAAGCCTGAAATGGGGTAAGTTTCATGCTTGTATGATAGTTAGTGTTATACCAAAACTCTGCTAGAGGTAACCACTGAAGCCATTTCTTAGGAGTAGTGTGTATCATGCACCTTAGGTAGTTCCAAATCGATTTATTTTTCGGTTTGCCCATCGATTGGGGATGATATGCTAAACTCATATCCAATTTAGTTCCCATGAGCTTAAATAGTTCCTTCCAAAATGAACTTGTAAACACCTTGTCTCTATCTGTTACAATGCTCAATGGTTGTCCATGCAATCTGTAGATAGTATCTAGGAAAAGCTTGGCTACTCCTTGAGCAGTAAAAGGATGGGATAGAGCCAAAAAGTGAGCATACTTGGTAAATCTGTCCACTATTACCAGTATGACATTCTTTCCCCCTGAATTTGGCAACCCTTCAATAAAATCCATAGAAATATGGGTCCATGCCTGGGATGGAATAGGCAAGGGTTGCAATAAACCTGGATATGGCCCACTGTCAGGTTTATTTCTTGCACACACATCACAACCTTTCACCCATATCATCACATCTTCTTTCATACCCGGCCAATAAAAAATCCCTTTTAATCTCATGTATGTCCCATTGATCCCTGAGTGTCCACCAGTGGGAGAATTATGCATCTCAGATAAGATTAATTCTCTCAGCTGTGAATCATTTCCAATTCCCAATCTGCCCTTATGCCTGACAAGTCCCTTAGTGATATCAAAATCAGGGAATGTAGTAGGATCCAATGTTTTAGAAGCAATGATATTGCTGAAATATGGATCCTGATTATAACTCGCATCACTTGTTGCACCCAACTTGGCGTTACGAAGAGTAATGGCAATGCAAAGAGGGTCTTCTCCTCCTCTTCTTGATAATGCATCTGCAGCTCTATTCTCAGTTCCTCTCTTATACTCAATCTCATAATCCAAGCCCAGCAACTTAGTCATCCACTTCTGTTGCATGGGTGTGGAAATCCTCTGATCCAATAAATATTTAAGGGACTGTTGATCAGTCCTAATGATGAACTTATGTCCTTGTAAGTAATGCCTCCACTTTTGGATGGCCATCAAAACAGCCAAGAACTCTCTTTCATATATAGAAAGAGCTTGGTTCTTAGGACATAGAACCTTGCTCATAAATGCAATAGGTCTTCCTTGCTGCATAAGAACTGCTCCTACTCCAGTTCCACTAGCATCTGTTTCCAATATAAATGGTTTGGAGAAATCTGGTAATGCTAAGACAGGGGATGAGCACATTGCTGTTTTAAGTTCCTGAAAGCATCATCAGCTTCTTGAGTCCACTCGAAAAACTTGATCCTTTTTGAGTAGGTTAGTGAGTGGCCTACTCAACAATCCATAATCCTTAACAAATTTCCTGTAGTAGCCTGTGAGCCCCAAAAATCCCCTCAATTGTTTGACTGTAGTAGGTGTGGGCCACTGAGTCATACAGGAGATTTTATTAGGATCAGTAGCTACCCCTTCCTTAGAAATAATATGCCCCAAGTATTCCACCTGAGCTTGGCCAAACTGACATTTGCTTCTTTTGGCATAAAGCTGATTCTCTCTCAAAACTGTAAGTACAACTTGCAAATGATGCAAATGGTCTTCCCAAGTAGAGCTGTATACTAATATATCATCAAAAAACACCAATACAAACTTCCTTAAATACTCTCTGAAAACTTGATTCATTAGTGACTGGAAAGTAGCAGGGGCATTGCACAATCCAAAGGGCATAACCAAGAACTCATAGTGCCCATTATGAGTTCTAAAAGCTGTTAAAAATCTATGATCAGCCTTCATAAGAATCTGAAAATACCCAGATCTGAGGTCAATTTTTGAAAAATATTGTGCTCCATGCAATTCATCTAGCAACTCATCAATAACTGGAATTGGATAATTGTGCTTAACAGTCAATTCATTCAAATACCTATAATCCACACACATTCTCCAAGAACCATCCTTCTTCTTAACCAATATTACTGGAGCAGCAAAAGGGCTTTTGCTATCCTGTATAAAACCCGATGCCAACAATTCTTTAATTATCTTCTCAATTTTTTCCTTCGATCATGTGAGACTCTATATGGAAATCGTTGTTTAGGTGTGCTTCCTGGCTTCAACACAATTTGATGCTCAATTCCTCTTCCAGGGGGTAACCCTTGTGGTTCCTCAAACACATCTTGAAATTTAGACAACAACTCAATCAAAATGGGGTTCTCCTCACCATCAGATTTGACAGGGGTTATTACAAACAACTCCTCAACTTCATTAATCGCTTCATCTGTCCACCATTTTGTACGGTGAAGGACCGAAAATCAACTTGCACTCCTTTGTGGAAGTGAGTGCTTGTATCTTAACCCTCTTCCCCATTAATGTGACAGTAAATGTCATATTATCATAATCCAACTCTATGGGAGTGCATGATTTTAACCAATCACCACCTAAAATGAGATCACATCCTTCAGTTTCAAGCAAGAGTGAATAAGTGAATTCTCGCCCTTGCATCTTCCATTTAAAGTTATGAGCCTTCTTAGAACTAACCATCCTCTGTCCATTTGCTACCTTAACCAACAAGGGTTTTGTTGGTTCCAAATGGCATCCCAACTTTTTAGCACTTGCTTCCTGTATAAAACTTAAAGTACTTCCGAATCAATAAGAATGTGCGGCTTGTGTGGTCCACACTCCCCATACAATCTCATAGCGGTGAGGCCATCCTCCCCGAGGAAATAGAATGCAAGGTCATCCGCACCTCTTCCATTTCTTTGTATAGGTGGATTAATTTCTTCCCGATCTGATCGATCAAATTACGGTGAGAATACTCTTCTTCTTCTGTCATGATCATGTAAGTGATTCTCTGCTTGCATCTATGCCCCACAGAAAAAGGCTCATCACAATTATAACACAATCCCTTTTCCCTTCTTGCTGCCATTTCTGTGGCAGTTAGAAGCTTGAGAGGTGGTTTCAGGGGTGGATTATAGGGTTTAACACCCACTGAAGTATTTGGTTCAAATTTCCTAGAGTTCTGAAAATTACTTGTAACTGGTTTACTAGGAATTTTCAGCTTCCTAGTAATGGCATCCAGTGTTAGTAACTGCTTCCTTCCAAGCTCAATAGTTTGTTGTAAGGTGGTAGGTGCAAACATAGTGATAAATGACTGTAACTCCTCACTCAAGCCACTAACAAAGTTGGCCACAAAATACTCTTCAGAAAAATCACCATTATTCATCAACAACATACAAGCCTTAAGTTCTTCAAACTTATCCACATAATCCTCATAAGACCCTGTTTGCTTCAGTTTGTTGAATTCGGCGATTATCCTGGATTCCTTAAGCTCCTCAAACCTTTGAAATAACCTCCAAAAGCTCGGCCGCCAAGTAAGTTCTTCATTTTCATTGAAAATTTTTGATACCATTGTCTTGCCTTTCCTTCAAAATGCATTGATGTTAATGTCACCTTTTGATTATCAGGTATGTTAGGGATTAATTTAAAGTAGCCATTGCATTTGAGGATCCAAGACCTTGGATGATTCCCATCAAAACGAGGAAAATCAAGTTTAGGTAGTGGGCTAATCATCTGCATCCCTTGCTGCTCATTTGCCAACCTTTTTCGAAAGTGTTTTTCTTTGTTCTAGGTTGAGAACCATCTCCTGAAACAGGGTAAGGACCTCCCAAAGTATTGATTCTTCCTCCCACCGCCCTTTTCCCTTGTTTAAATTGGTAATTGTAATGGATAGCTGCTAAGGTATTTGTGAGGTGTTCATATTTACCATTTATACCAGTTAACTGATCATGCATTTCTGTATTCATTCCAGCCATTTGTTCCTGCAACTTCATTTCAATGGCCTCCCTCTTCATAGCTTCAGTTTGCAGTATCTGATCTATCCTTTTTTGTGCTTCTTGTAGGTCCTTCAATCGTGTACCGTCCGCCATAGCCAAGAATCGATGGCTCTGATACCAAATGTTGTGATTTGTACTATATTTGTATATTGTAAATATTATTTGCAGATATATTGTAATTTCTGTATATTTAGAACTTGAAGAAGATAGAATCTAGATTAGAGAGAGAGAGAGAAAGAGAGGGAACGTTAGAGAGAGAGAGAGAATAATTTGTGTAACAACTTTCTGATTATCCCTTCATTCCTCTGCAGCCATTACATACCCCTTAGCATATGGGGGACCACTTGATTTAAATTAAAACAAAACAAATAAAAAGATAACTGATCTATTTGAATGGACCCAAGCCCAACCAAATAAATTTAACATATAATAGTAATGTTAATTAAACCCAAACACTTTCAACCCATTTAATGAGTCTTTAGCCCAATATCTTCAGCCCAATATCTCCAGCCCTTCAACACTTTCAGACAACATATCCTCTTCTCCCAATAACCCTAATCCCTTCTCAACCTTATCTCCCGAACTCACAACACTTAGTTGTCCCCAAGGACACAAGCTGTTTGAGTCAACTCTGTTGAATATTTTTAAAAGACTAAAATCAAAAATTTGGTAAGGTTTATTCAACCCCTCTTCTAAACCTTACACCACAGCCCTTGGGACCTACAAGTGGTATCGGAGCGGTTGTTTCATTGAGCCTTCCGCACTGGTTCTTGAACTAGATCTCTATCTTTTCAAAAGGTTTTAACACTTGTGCTTTTCAAAATCTCACTTATCAAGCAAAGCTATTATCATTGAAGCAAATCTAACACGCATTCCTATGTTTATTGTTGAGGAATTTGATGATTGGAAAATACGCATACAGGCTCATCTATATGCATTACTTGATGACATGTGGCTTGTGATAGAGGATGGGATCTGCAAATACTCAAAGTAAACACGGTTATACGAAGAGAAGCATTGTGAAGAGAGGGAGAAGAAGATGTTCTTTCAAGCAAGACCAACCATGGTTGAAAAACCAAGGACTCGAGTGGACAAATGAGGATAGAAAGAGATACAACCTAGACAATGTGGCCAAGAATATTCTCATACGGGACATTGGATAAAGCCATGTTCAACAAAGTAAAATCTTGCAAATCTGCAAAGGAGATTTGGGTTCTGACCTTAATTTGTGAAGGATTAGAACAAATTAAGGAAAATAAATTAATTGTTCTTTGTGCAAAAATTTGAAAATTTTAAAATGCTTGCAGGTGAAACTCTAGATCAATTGGATGCCAGTTCATCGAGATTACAAATGAGCTTTCGACTCTTGGGAAGGAGTATACACAAAAGGAAATGTGTATGAAGATCTTAAGAAGCCTCCCGGTGAATGGGAAATGAAGGTTATGGCCCCGAGACATTCAATGGACCTCTTAAGAACATCTAACCATGAGCTATTCTCGGACCTCAAAGCCTACGAGTTTGAGCCGAGAAGAAAAGAGCAAGAGGAAACAGTTGTGCCAAGACAAAGTGCATTGATGGCCAATGAAGGGAAAAGAGTGAGCTAAAAGAAGCCATAGACCAAGAGGAGATTGCCCGATGGTTAAAAGATTCAACAAGTTCTTCAATAAGAAATACAAAAGGAATAAGGGTGAAACCTCGAGGAAGATATTCAAAGCACCCTCAAAGGCAATGGAAGATAGGCCACTCAAGAGAGCCGAGCATCAAAGAGCCGATTATTAGAGAGTGATTATTAGAGAACAGACAGAGCCGATCGTAGAGCCGAGAACCCGTGTTGGGCAGACAACCAGGAAATTTTGTTGTTGATCGCTCCTATCCACCAAATCAACAAGTATAGGAATGAAGAAGAAAGAAAGGTATTTACGAGAAAGAAAGAAGACAAGAAAAGAAGAAAGCCATTTTGGCTGCTGAGGCTTGAGCCGACCAAGTGCAAAGAGGAAGCGAGACTCGGATAGTAGTGAAGCGGACTACTCAAGTGATTATGAGGAAGAGGCAATGATCGCCTCATGGCGAAAGAACAAGATCAAGAAGATGAGGTACACTCTAACTCATCTCATTCTCGATTCAAGTGATAGTGACCGTGATACACACACTTCATCACCCATCGATCTTTATGATTTATTAGGCAAAATTATCAAAGATTTTGAACACATAAATCCTCACACACCATTTCTAAATGAGGAAAAAAATGACTTAAAAGCCAAAACTCACGGTGATTGAAAAGAGCCGAGTACTGAGTCACATAGCTAATGAGAACACTAAGTCAAGGCCGAAAATGCCAAGTTCATAGCAGTTAGTTAGTCGCTACGAGAAAAGAGGGAAAAAGATCTTAAAAATGTGATTGCCTCATTTACAAAAGCATCCAAATCATTGGATGAACTTATTATGAGTCAAAAGGGATGTGGAGACAAGGCATGCATAGGATTTAATTCCTTTGTGCATATTCAAACTCCAAGAGTGATTTTGGAGAAAGGATCTTCAAGTAATGAAACATCCCAAATACCCAAAACACCAAATGTTGCACCCACATTCACTCCAAAGCACAATCACAATCATATCGGCCTTAGATATAAAGGGAAAGGAAAGCGACGATTGAGTATGATGAAAAGACGGTGAGAAGAAATTCAGCCAAGTTCTCAAAGAAGCGCAAAAATGTAAAAATACTGTGAAAAACAAACAGAGCTACGAAACTCCAAAAATTTCATCGAGAGAAATACATATGATGGGAATGGTAGAAACTATCCAAATCTGTCTTTGATTGGAATAATGTGAAACATCATCAAAGACCTATGGAATATCGGCCAAAATGGCAAAGACCTCAACCTCAACAAAGGTCATTCCAAGGCAAAAGAGCTATCATCAAGACACTCATGCACCCAAGCACTACACAGAAATTTCACAAATACCCCAAGAAAGCAATTGCTAAAATACACACAGCATACGAGACAAAAGAGACAGGTTGTATGATCCTAAAACCCCAAGCAATTTGCTAATGTGCACTATGATTATGGCAATCGAAAGATGGAAACCACTTAGAGTCGAGACCATTTGGCTATAGGTTGGTTGGAGCATCTTATAGCACTAACCCCTTAGGACCCAGGCAAGTATGGGTACCTAAAAAAGCGATTTCTTGATTGCGGGTTCAAAGGAACAGTGAGTGCCAAGGAACCTGGTACATGGATAGTGGTTGTTCGGATATATGATGAGAAAATAAGAAAAAGCGTCAAGATTCAAGGAGATCGGAGAGGTGCAAAAGTTATATTTGGAGAAAATGAAGCTCAAGGAGATTAAAGGCACAGGATCCATCAAGAAAAATGGATTGGAAATCACGAGTTGTTGCTTATGTTGAAGGCATCAACTTCAACATGTTAAGTATCACCAACTCGTGACAAAGGCTACAATGTAGGATTCAACATGGGGATATGCGGATCAAGGACACCGAGTCAAATGAAATAGTCTTTGCAAGGGTTAAGGCAAAAGAATATGTATGTGGTAGATTGGCCTATTGCTACACCAAGCACATGTCTCTAGCAAAGATCACAACCGAATCAAGTTGGTTGTGGCGGAAGTTGTTTGAGTCACTTGAATTTAAAGACAATCAACAAGCTTGCAAGGAGTCATCTTGTAGAAGGATTGCGGACTCGGTGTACAAGAAAGAAAGTGTATGTGATGCATGCCGATGGGAAAACAAATCAAATCTTCATTCAAGGTCTTCAACAAGAATATTACATCATTGCATATGGATTTATTCGGTCCATTGAGACAAGCTAGCATAAGTGGAAAGAAATACACCCTAGTAGTGGTGGATGATTATTCAAGATATACATGGACAATTTTCATGTGTAAAAACAAGGAAACTTTGCGAGAAGTTACCTCGGTGATGAAGAGAGTTCAAAATGAGAAGAGCCAAACAATTATAAAAATAAGATCGACGGGGAACCGAGTTATTACTCAAGATTGTGTTGAAAATGGTATTGCTCATGAGTTATCACCGCAAGGACTCCGTGACAGAATGGAGTAGTTTGAAAGAAGAAAGCAGAACTCTCAAGGAAGTCGCAAGGACCATGTTAGTCAAGGTGGATTGCCTAAGAGATTTTGGGTCAAGCTATAAATACAAAGACATGTTATACTCAAAATATATGCATGATTAACAGTGATTAACCAAGACTCCTGTGAGATTTGGACAGGAGAAAGCCAAATGTTGGATATTTCAGGATATTTGGATGTAAATGCTTTATCCAAAATGTGGGAATTAGTTCAAAGGCCAACCCACCAAAATGTCACTAGTACAAAATGGGTTTTCAAAAACAAGATGAATGAGGAAGGATCTCGTTGTAAGAAACAAAGCAAGATTGGTAGCCGAAGGGTATTGCCAAGAAGAGGGTATAGATTTTGATGAAACCTTTGCTCTGTTGCGATTGAAGCAATAATGATGTTTCTTGCTTATGTTGCACACAAGAACATCACCGTACATCAAATGGATGTGAAGAGTGCATTTCTAAATGGATCATTAGAGAAAGAAGTCTATGTTGAACAACCTCCAGGTTTTGAGCAGTAAAACTATTGGAGATAAGGTCTACAAGCTCAAGAAAGCATTGTATGGATTGAAACAAGCACCAAGAGCATGGTATGATACATTGTCTCAATTTCTAATCGACAATGGATTCACCAAAGGCAAAGTTGATAGAACACTCTTGAATTAAAGATGGAGAGGGTATACCGCTTGTTCAAATATATATGGATGACATCATTTTTTGTTCCACACACAAAGAGTTGTCTCGACAAGTTCTCAAACCTCATGCAAGACAAATTTGAGAAGAGCATGATGGGAGAGCCGACTTTCTTCCTAGGACTTCAAGTCAAACAATTGAAGGATGGAACCTTCATAAGCCAAACAAAGTATACCGGAGATTTAATGAAGAAATTTGGTATGGAAGAGAAGTCTTCTGTGAAAATTCCAATGAATACATCAATCAAGATGGACATGGATGCAGATGGCAAAGTCGTTGATCAAACCATATATAGATCCCTCATTGGATCATTGCTCCATCTAACAAAGAAGCGCACGGACATCACCTTTGTAGTAGGTGTATGTGCTAGATTTCAATCGCACCAAAGGAGAGCCACATGATTGCAGCCTAAGAGAATCCTAAGACATTTGAAGGATGCCAGGAAGTCGGCTTATGGTATCCAAAATAAGGAGGATTCAAGCTGATTGGATACTCGGACTCGACTATCTTTGGATGTAGAGTTGACAGGAAGAGTACTTCAGGTACATGTCAAATGCTTGAAATATATTGGTTTCTTGGTTCAAGAAGAAACAAAATTCAATAGCTACATCCACAACTAAAGCAGAGTACATAGTTGCGGGCACTATTGTGCCCAAGTCTTATGGATGAGACAACGGTGAGAGATTATGATATTCAAGAAAAAGAGATTCCAATAATGTATGATAACACTAGTGCTATTGCAATCACTCAAAATCCGATGTGCATTCAAGAACAAAGCACATTGATGTTAGATATCATTTTATAATAGATCATGTTGAAAAGAAAAACATCACTTGGAATACATCTCAACCGATAGTTAGGTCGATATATTCACAAAGCCTCTCTCGTGAATCAAGGTTTGAAGAGCTCAAGAAGGAGTTAGGGTTAATTGAGTTGAGTTAAGATACTCGTAAAACTCAATCGCCTAAGAAACAAGATGAGAAAATTGAAAATTTGCAAGTTTCACATTTCACCAAGTGAAAGAAACCAAGTCCGGAAGTCGGTGAATTGAGTTAGGTGACAAATTGAGTTACTTCATGAGAAGAGAGAAGCAGAGTTGAGTCACTTTGGATATGTTTGAATCATTTATGAGCTAAGTGACAAAATGCGGTCGTTTTAATTAAGCGAGAAATGTTTTTAAGGATGACGTCAGTAATAATGATCACAAGACAAAAGTCGCACAAAGAAACCATATGATTGGATATAAATGTTGTTGCATTTAATGGGGAATTTAATGCGTTTTGAAGCTCTAATCTCAATCGTTGATCTCGATCAAAAATTTCAAATTCGAAAGACGCCCCTTCACGTCCCTTATATACGAAACTACATTTTCTCTCTCCTCACGCAAACTATTCATCTTCATCAAAGAAAGAGCATTCTCTCTCAGAATCGAGTTCAAACCCTAGCTTTCCTAAGTCAAGTTTATCGTGTTCTAATCGGTAAAATCATCCGAAAATGGCTCCAACTCATGATTTTGTGAAGCTCTCAAAGCAAATCCACACCGGTGCTTTGGTGGATTTTAAAGGCATGATCAAACAGGTGTCAATGAAGCCCTGGTCAAAAAGATAGCAGAGAAACCGAGAAGTCGCCTGAAGGACTCTCTATCGATGCAATTCACACATACGTACCTTGAAGAGGTCTCCATATTCTATGTAAACGCAGAGGTGCGGGGCGATGGAATCCGTTCATCGGTGGCCCACAACAAGGTCATCAAACTTTCGCAAAAGATCTTGCCGAGCAATCGCTTTTTGCCCCGAGAGGATTGAAGGACTCGTTGCCGAGAAGGATGTCGACTTAGTTGCTTTGCATGGAAAGAAGTTGCCAAGCGCAGTGTCTTTGCGAAGGTTGTGTATACTGACAAGAAGGAGTCTCGAAGGATGACTACACAAGGCGATGGACGTCGTCTCAAAGTGTGTGGAAATGGAGTTTGGAAGCTTCAATCGGCTCTCCAAGACTAAGGCGATCGTGATGGTTGCGATCATGCAAGAAAAAAAAGGTCAACTGGTGAGTTCGTTTTCGGTAATCTGTCAAAATGTCTTTGCCGAACCGGTCCTACAAGGATGATGGGACCTTTGGTTGTTCTTTGGGTTATGGCCAGTGATTGGCCATCCGATGGAGGTGAAGGGTATTGTTCTCCGCCATGGCAAGCCCTTTCATGCCAACAAGAAGATGTTCAAGGCGAACCTCTCCAGGAGCCAAGATGAAGGCTCATAAAAGAAAGGCCGACACTAGTGAGGGGAAATCAATCGATCCCGATGACACAAGTGAGACCTCTCCACCTCTCTCTCCAAAGCTAATATCCAAGAAGAGAGTTGATGTATCCAAGCATGCCCCTACCCCATGACCCAAATTGAAGAAAGCACTGCTCCCACAACCAATTCCAAAGCTCCGCCCATGCGGTGAGTCACCTACCCATGCGGCCGAGACACCTACCCATGGCCAAAGAACCGAGATAGATGAGGAACCCCAAATTCCCTCCCCTATCGTGAAGAAGAAGAGGGGCCTAAGTCAAGAAAGGCGTGCCTCGAAGAAAGGTGCACAGCCTCACGATTGAAGATCCTACGGAGGTGGAACACGAGATCTAGCCGCTGGTTTGCACTAAAGAAGACGGTTGTACAAGCGCTCCGAGCTTGAGAAGACAACCGAACCGGCACCCATTTGGAAGAGAAAGAAGAGATGTTGATGCTCGGGAGGAGCGATCTCCAAAAAGTTGTTGATGAACACGAGAAGAAGGCGATGGTGATCAAGCAGAGAACCGATGAAGACCAAACTATGTGCTATTTAGGGACTCATGAGCGTACACATGAGACTTCATGAGTACACTAAAAGTGGTGAATATATGGATCCATTTCTTTGTAGTAGAGAAGTCGAGTGCGGCGCAAAGGCTTTACAAGAATCTAGAGCCATGCACGAGCAAAGCCGGCTAGAAGGTCCAGGAGAGTCCTCAAAAATCTCTCCCGGGATCGATCCATTGGGAGTGGCGCTGACTTATTGCGACGGACATAGCCGCAACCACGTCCCCATGCACTCAACCGATGGCTCGCAGGAATTGACAATGAAGCCGGGAATTCGGGCACCAAGCCAAGCCAACCCCTAAAGAAGGTGTTAACACACCGCCCGCGGCTCAACACTCCGAGGAACGAGAAGCCGCGTCTCGGGAGAAGAGTGACCCACTATCATTCACTCTGTGCGTGCTTAGCCGAGAGGGAAAC
The DNA here is from genome assembly GCA_016081115.2 of Rehmannia glutinosa. NCBI lineage: Eukaryota > Viridiplantae > Streptophyta > Magnoliopsida > Lamiales > Orobanchaceae > Rehmannia > Rehmannia glutinosa. The sequence goes on along the minus strand of CM071928.1, from coordinate 30,433,116 downwards.
TCTCTCCACCACGGTTGGATTGGAGGAAAGTCGTGGGAGACAAATCATTGCGATTAGGAGGCGAAGGAAAAGATCTCACGTAAGAAAGCAGAGTGACATTAACGACGCTCGACGATTAAGTCTGTCTCAACCGAGATGTCGGTTGCATTGAAGGCGACGATGTTCTTTTTGCCTTGGTGAGGCACATGAGATGGTGAAGCCCAGGAGTTAACACTCTAGACTCGAAAGTGCAATCCAAGGAGTTGAGACTTCGATGGATGCCACGGTCCAAGACCCTAATACAACTGCGTCTGTCGAAGGGATAGTAGAAGACACTAAGACAGTTGAGACTGTCGAAGGGAATCTAGAACGCCCTGCAGCAGTTGAGACTGCTAGGGGTAATGAAGGCCTAAGGGAGGTTGAGACTTCCCTGTGTAAAGAGATGAAAGAATAGAACATTCCTCAAATCGAAGGTGCTGCTAGAGAAAAGGAAATCAGCGCCCTTCACGATTCCTAGGAACACATCGATACTTCATTTTTGGGATCGGAGGATGAAACTGAGTCCACTCAACATGAAAATCCCACTATGGACACAACCGAGGATGTTCTCAAAACTCAGAACCAAGTCAGTGAGAAGACGGCTCCTATAAGATTTAATTTCGATGATGAGCCAACACCTCGAGGCCTCATCATCTTCTCGATGATGCCGATGACACACTGTTGAGGATAAGGTTATTCATTTAGAATAAAACACGAGACCGAAGGCGTTAAGACAACCGAGGCTCAATCAGTGAGCAAACATCTACAAATGCTCCATTGCGAAAGAGTCAATCACGCAGGCTCCACATGCTGCAGAGTAACGACTACTGACTCACTCAAGAAGCTTTCACAGTGCACCAAAAGTTGTTGATGATGCTACCGCGGCTAAGGCACGAGAGTTGAATCATCACGGGCACCTCAAAATCAAGCGATACCATTTGTGCGCGATGACATTTTTGAAGATATGTTCCCATTCTCGAAGAATCGCCCGACATTGAGGAAGAATCTGCTATAGATTTAAAGAAATATACAATGCGGGAAGAGCCAATTATTCCGATAGACACGATTGTGCCAACAGACTTTAATTTTGATGCAGAGTGGTTGGCAAATGAGTCCAACTCGACAAATTGAGTTCGTGAAGCCTTCAAGAAGATATGTGAAGAGATTGAGAAAATGGAACGTCGCCAGCCTCTCTCGGACTTGCGTCTCAGACAATCGAGATGCTACCCTCACGGCCAATTTGAGAGGGATTGTAGTGCGAATAAGGGAATGGGCTCAACAAAGATCGCCATGAGAGTGGGAGCAGTCCGTTACTTCAAAGCACTTTGCTCGTATGGAGTGCGGATAATTCTATGTATTAGCGAGAGAATGAAGGAATATATAACGGGATAGAAATGTCACACAAGTCGAGATATGGAGTGCTACAAAGACTTTCACAAGACCGAGATTGCCCGACTCGAGAATAATATGAATTAAAAATTCAGCCTTCTCATGGTTGAAATGAAGATTGTGACCTTGAGTCGAAGGCTACTCGCTCGTAATTTCGTAAGGTGTACGATGCGGCAAAGAGACCAAGCAAAACTCAACGAACAACCAACTGGACTTTCTTCTCGGTGGATTGTTCCCTGGGATACCTCTCTCTTTTGGTGATGATGCCAAAAGGGGGAAGAGGATACCTTAAGGGATGAAGGAAGAAATGAAGAAAGGAGGTGAGGTGACAAAGCGAGGGGGAAAAGAAGTTCAAAGGATTTGAAGTTGATGTATCTTTGAAACCCCACGTTTGGTGAAGTCACTTTTCAATTCTCGCCAAGCTACCCGTGAACCTTCCTATCGAGAAAGCCGTGTGGCCATGGCGGCGAGAAAAAGAAAGGCCATTGAAGTGCATTTGGTAAAGTAGGTGAGAAGCGATCGGCTTGCGTGGATGAACTCTTGAAGCAATATGGTGGTCCTCCAACCGGAAAGGACTATGTTGCAATTAAGTCCCCGAAGGACATGACAAGGCGATGTTGGATCCGAGCCAGATCTATAGAAGAGTTACAAACTCTCGAAGCGGAAGGATATTTTCAAGGAATGACTCTACCTCAGCGTGGGATGTATATTGGGACAAAGGATTGGAAGTATGCAAATCGGTGAGAAGCAACAGACTTCAATGACCATTCAATTTGGTAAGTCTAAAGCCCGAAGACAAGATACACTAGAGATCGAGGAGCCGAGTCGAGAATGGGGACGACATGGTGGCGGTGGAAGAGGTTCTCAACCACGGCCAAGACCAAAAGATGTAACGTATGTTGATCCTAAGAAGAAAGTAATTACATATTGGGATGGACATGATCACCTGGCAAACTTAGAGGTTGCACGCAAGTTGGCCGAGGCAAAGAAGAGGATGGATGATGAACAGAATGAAAGACAAATAGGAGGATGGCTCGAGAGAGAGCAAGGGATGACCCACGCTAAACGGGCCTATGAAAAGAAGAAAAGAGAAGAAGAGAAAAGAAAGAGAAAGAGAATTGATGATGATGACAGAGAAGAGTCAAGAAGAGAGAGGAAAGAAGAAGCAAAGGCGTTGAAGTGTCTTTGCGAATCCCTTCATGTATTTTGTTGTAAATACATTTGTGTAAGTCTTCGTAATAAGATCGGTGAATTTCCCTATATTTTTCACTCTGTATGTATCTTAGCTTAGATATGCAATGTCTTGTCATATTATGTATAAAGCTTTGATATTCGTTGTAAAACATGACTTTGTAAAGGACAAGAATGATATGATCAATAAAATGATGATTTAAAGCATACATTATTTGTTATTGACCGCTATATCTTCTTTGTTTACTTATTCTTTTAATGTTTTAAGTTTTGGCATCATCAAAAAGGGGGAAATTGTTAGGAAATTTATTTGATAGATTTTGATGATACCATGTAAACCTTAAAATAGGAAGTTGGCACTCCATTTTCCTTGCAATTTGTATTGTAATAGATAAGACTGAAAAAAGTTGAGTCAAGTCGGCTATGTCAAAGACTACAAAAAGTCAACTACGGACTATATGCGAGACTCTGTGTGTCGGAGTAAGGCCATGAAGGAAGTCAAGGACTCGATTGAAGGAGAGTCGGTGGAACAATGTGTATGAAGTGTCATCAAGTCAACCAAGAAGCTAAGTCCACAAGTTGAAGTGACAGTTGAGTCAATCCAATAATTGGAGCAGACTCAAGTCACCTGGGGTAAAGCGCCGATCAAGTCAAGACAACCGACTTAGATTCGTTGATTAAAGTCAAGAATATTACTCCATATAGTAATATGTCAGGCTCCTGTGTCTAAAAGTGGTTTTTCGCATTATGCAAAAGGAACGAGCCAATGGGAAACATCGCACCTTGTGTCGACACCGCAAATCTTTGGAATGCCATTAATACGAGGAAAGGTCAACATCACCAAGGTTGCGTATCAAGAAAAGACAAGCCAACAAACACAAAGTGACATTTGAAATTAGCCTATCTCTTCAACGGGCAAAATTTCAAATGGGCACTATAGAAGGTCGAGGAAGATATTGAGAAGAGGTGACCTTGATTACAGAACCACGAACGAGCAAGCAATATTCAAGCAAGCAATCTGAAAACATTCTCATAGCAATTCAAGCAATTCCTCAAGCCTCAAACTCGAAGAAACTCGATCCAACACAAGATGTGAAGGAGAGATAACTTCAACTTGATTGAAGAGAAAACTTTTAAAGAAGCAAAGGGTCTACTTTCCAAGTCAGATTGTAGAAAGGTTCAAGGTCGAACCATTATCAAGTTTGTTGGATGGCTTCGTGATCAAATCCAAGAACTTGAGAAGTGAGTGAAGTAGGAAGGCAACGTGCCTCTATGAAGAAGCTCGAGTCGCAAGAGACTAGCCGAGTGATCAAGGTTGTCTCAGCCCGATCGATAACCGCTTGTAAACCGATGCATTACATAGTGGATTCCTCCGGGAGTTGGAGAAGAGAGGATTAGAAGAATTACCCCATCTTGAACCTCTATAAAATATTTGTGTCATTTACTTTCAAAGCAAATTTACTTTATATCTCATTGTTAGTATTATATTTGCTATTCAACCGATAAATAACCAAGTGCTAAAAATCAAGTGTTAAAAACAAGCCTAAAACAAATCAAAGGGTGTTAAGTCTTCCATTTGTTAAAAAAACCAAACCACCAAGTTAAATATTCACTTAAGCAAGCGGTGAGTTAAACTATCAACGGCTCTATCGAGTGCATTTGAGTGGGTAACTTAGTGAAAAGCCAACTTAATTTGTCCCCAAAGACACAACTGTTTGAGTCAACTCTGTTGAATATTTTTACAGGACTAAAATCGAAAATTTGTTAAGGTTTATTCAACCCCTCCCCTTCTAAACCTTACACCACACCCCTTGGGACCTACACTATAGCTTGGTTAAGCCAGTGGGTATGAGAATACTCTTAATAGGTCACATATGTAAGTGTGAAATGGGGCCGCTTCCATGAGAATTTTGAGGCATGAATTCTCTAAAACACTTATGAAACTCAAGTTTGTTCAAGGCCAAAATGAACACGACAATGAGAACTTAAAATGTTAGGGAGGTTATTATGTGGGTGTTGTTGTCTTGGTTTACACCAATGGTCTGAACAGATTCTAGACATCACATGTTCACCGATTAGCCAAGCAAACCGATAGTATTTTACTAGGGATGGTTCAAAACCAAAAGCCACCTCTCTTGATGCAATAACTTTCCGTGTGTACTCTCTTTAGTGTCTCGTGCATTTACATGTGTATTTGCATTGATTCACGTAATTTCTCATTCATGTGGGGATTGTTGGAAATATAATAAATATTTCCGGGTGAATGAGAAATTATTGCCAAAAAGGTATGATGTTGTTCATTTGAAACTATTCGATTGAAAAGGTTCATCCGAATAGTTGTGTTCTTTTTGTTTTAAAGCAATGGACGTGTCTGTTCGAACAAATGGACATGCTTATTCGAACAGATTATGTTGTTTCACTTGTGACTTTTGATAATCAACTCTATATATTAAAAGATAAAATAAAGGATTCTATTTACACAATCTTTTAAATTTGTTGTCTCTTAAATTTGTTATATTTTAAATTCAAATATAAATCATATTATGAGACATGTGGCAACCCCTCATTCCCCTACATATGACGGCTTCATATTTATCCATGGTTAACTATTTTTTTCATATATAATAAAAAAGGTAAAAATAAAATAGTCTCATGATCTATCTATCTATAGGTAAAATACTCTAAAAATGAAAGATATGTTTGTTGGATATTTTTTATTAATAAAATTAGCATAATTAATTAAGTGGTTCATTTAACGCCAAAAAATTAAATATTAATCATTGCAATATACAATTAATTTGTGAAAATTAATGTGAAAATGATGTAACAATGTAATTAAGAGCTAAAAAGTCACGTCATTTTGACAAGTCAAAAAGAAAATATGTCAAATTTATTTGTTTACTACTTATCAAATAGCATGCAAATTTAATCGAAGTGTCTTATCAAGCTACATTGTGTAAAAACTGAATAAGTAGTGTTTGTCAACCTATTTAAATCTTGTAGAAATTAAAAAAAATGGAAGCTAATTTTATTGGATACTTTTAATTAATATAATTAGCACAATTAACTAAGTGATTCTTTAAACAACAAAACACACGCACACACACACAAAGGTCAACGATTTGTATGACATTCTTCTAAATTTTGAATTTATTTTTTAGTTTTGGATCTCCTATAACTATTATAAATAAATTCAAATAACCAAAATATTATATTTTTGACAAATCCCGTGTAATACACGGGTGTTGTTCTAGTCTATATATATCCCTAGAATCAGTAGATTTTTCATTAGCATTTTTGCATACATTCATAAACATATTTTTCGTCAAAAATTTCGGTAAAAAAGAGAGAGTACAAAATATTCGAAGTTTGCGTCTCTTGTTGTTTGGAGTGCTACTACAACAAGAGGAAACCGTTGTATTTTGGGAGATGTTTGTTATTCAATGTGGGCACTATAGCGGGGCAATTCGTCTTAAAGACATAGAGTCGAACTCTAACCTCGGTCTAAAATTTATGCATTTTCCGCAATTTCGTTTTTCTGGAATTCAAGAAATTTTTGATTTAATTTCGGAATATAATATCGCACGTGATATATCCCCAATAATATATATATATATATATATATATATATGTGTGTGTGTGTGTGTGTGTGTGTGTGTGAACTTTACATTCCATACATGTGAATTTGTGATGTTATTATATAATTTAATGGATGATTAGTTTTAGCAGTATTCTTGAAAATTAAGTTTTTCTGTTGTTTGCATATACAATGGTGCGTTTTACTCAGGGCGTAATTGTTAGATAGTTTTTTCTCTTCTATCATCTATTCGCTTTGATTCTTTGTAAAAATGATTGCATATATGTTCAATCATCTTTTGCAAGATGTTTGAAATTTAAATGCTTGCAGCACTATTATATTCAGAAGGCTTATAGGCAATTTATATGATCTCCACTGTATATTTATAAGCATGGTGATATTCCTATTTCTTGTAATAAACTTAGCAGCCGCGTCCAGCTGATTGGCCCTGTCGGGTCACAGGTCTAGACCCGGCGGGGTGGAGTGGGTCCAAAGGTGGGGCAGGACGAGTCCTAGGGGCTGGGTCCTTTTTTTCTTGGCGGGCGGGTTTCGGGTTTGGCCAAACCCGGGTTCGCACTGGCCCCATTATCATCCCTAATTAAACTCTTACCACATTAAAACTCCTAACTATTGAAAACTCTTAAAAGATAATAAAACCCACTAAAACTAATCTTATAGATAATAAGATATATTTAAATCTCATCCTCAAATCGAAGGGAGATCGGCAATAGAACAATTATCGAACCGTGGAGGGGCGCGAGGAGGACGAGAGGGGAAAATAAGATAAATATCATCATGTATTTGAGTTGGATCAAAAATAAAATAATTCAGGTTGAACTCTAAAACCATCATCCATTATCCAAGAGACTTCACTACCAGTGTAGCATAACAATAGACTCGAGAATAATATTTTCCATCAATGCGAGATAACAATAATCTTTTTCTCACGTCTTGCCAATTGTCAATGGAAGTAATGATCTCTTTTTAAGGAATAATATTTTATCCCTATGATGAGGGAATGATAGTCTGAAAGGCAACATCAACAAATGATCTCTGGTAGAAGCATACAAAAATCATTTCCCATTAAGGAATCAACATCCTCAATTTCTTTATTTGAAAATTAGTGGTACACATAACCACAATCCTCCTCGCCAAATTTTGGAAGTTCTTTATAGCCAACCTCTATTATAGTGTCATCGCTTTTTCAAAAAAATTGGTGGTCCATTATAGCCACCATCTTCAACGTGGAATAGGTTTACGACGGGGTGAACCGGATGAACACAATACCTTAGTGTAATATCCCAATTTTTCTAAAAAATAATAATTAGAACACTTAAATATTAATATTATTGTTATCTTTATTAGATTAATAATTATCAATAATATTATGTGTATCCTTTCTTAATAAAATTATATACATGTTATATTTATTATGTTTTTATTCTTTATTGTGATACTTATCATTATTATAATCAATATTTCACTTAGAGGTTTATTTAGGGGTTTTAGCCTTTTAGGGGACAAATTAGGGGTTACTTATTATAGGGGCTAAGTTTAAGTTTAGGGGTAAGATTACTTAGTAAGTTAGTATATATATGTTTTTAACTTCATACACAAATTTTATTCCAAATATCAAATAATTATAAGGTAGTTATATTTTTCTACTTATTATTCATATTTCTTATGTGTGTGTATGTATATATATATATATATATATATATATATATAATTCCCAATTCACAAGCCTTCTTTCAATATTTTATTTTTACAAATTATTTATTAATTAGTTCAATTTATTAAAATCACATATTAATTGTATATATTTATTTAACGTATAAAAGGAAGGGTCGTGGACTTGGATTTTTATTGTTCAATTTTTCTACATCGAGTATCTGCGATTATTAAGGTAGGGATTTCTATATTATTTGTCTTTATTTAATGTTTCATGGTTGTACTTCATTGATTGCAATATATGGCAAGAGGAAATAAATTCATATAAGCTAGGGGCCATGAAAAGGGTCCGAGATCAAACGTATTTTCGAGGTGAACCCGCAATGCTATATGTGAATCGCCAAAGGGAAAAAAGAGGAAATTAATAAATTTCTTGTTGTAATTATATGAATGCTTTTCATGTTATATTAAATATTGTGAGATATATCCCTCTTTGAGCGAGATGAAGCTCACCCATATTATTATCATGACTTTCGAGGTTGAGGAATCCGATTGAAGATATGATGTTGTGGATGGTGGAATCATGTTATATTAATATTTTAAATAAATATGATCGGACTAAATTTTGGATTTATATCTTCATTTTTTCCGGTTTATGCTTGGAACAATTGTTGGATATTTAATTTGGAAGATGTAATATTATTATTACTATTACTATTATTATTATTATTATTATTATTATTATTATTATTATTATTATTATTATTATTATTATTATTATTATTATTATATTTTTCCTTAAGAATTACAAATTCCCAATCATTTTTTTGATAATTATTGGGATCACTTTAATTTATAAATTTGTGTTTTCTTAATAATATTTTTAGAGTACTTTAATTTCATAAAATTGGGTCGTTACAAGTGGTATCGGAGAAGGTCTATGGTTCTCAGTAGACTTGTTTAGAAAATGTCTTTTAAATATTGTTTTAAAAGAAAATAGTCTAGTAACATCCACCTCCGTCATATCTCGTCGGATTTCTCAAGGTATGCAATTTATTATGTCATTCTATTCAAAATGTCATATTATATTATCATATTTTATAATTATATTTTATGAATTCAAGTCGTCATTTTTATTAAAAGTACTATTGCATCTGTACTTTCCATATTAGACAAAGAACTTCTCGTGTAAAAAAAAAGAAAAAAATACATTTTTGTTTCCGAATATTTATTGAGTTAACGAATTTCGAGGACGAAATTTTATTAAGAGGATAGCATGTAATATCCCAATTTTTCTAAAACAATAATAATTAGAACACTTAAATATTAATATTATTGTTATCTTTATTAGATTAATAATTATCAATAATATTATGTGTATCCTTTCTTAATAAAATTATATACATGTTATATTTATTATATTTTTATTCTTTATTATGATACTTATAATTATTATAATCAATATTTCACTTAGAGGTTTATTTAGGGGTTTTAGCCTTTTAGGGACAAATTAGGGGTTACTTATTAGTTATTATGGGGGCTAAGTTTAAGTTTAGGGGTAAGATTACTTAGTTAGTATATATATGTTTTTAACTTCATACACAAATTTTATTCCAAATATCAAATAATTATAAGGTAGTTATATTTTTCTACTTATTATTCATATTTCTTATGTGTGTATATATATATATATATAATTCCCAATTCACAAGCCTTCTTTCAATATTTTATTTTTACAAATTATTTATTAATTAGTTCAATTTATTAAAATCACATATTAATTGTATATATTTATTTAACGTATAAAAGGAAGGGTCGTGGACTTGGATTTTTATTGTTCAATTTTTCTACATCGAGTATCTGCGATTATTAAGGTAGGGATTTCTATATTATTTGTCTTTATTTAATGTTTCATGGTTGTACTTCATTGATTGCAATATATGGCAAGAGGAAATAAATTCATATAAGCTAGGGGCCATGAAAAGGGTCCGAGATCAAATGTATCTTCGAGGTGAACCCGCAATGCTATATGCAGGAACGGCCGATCATTTAAAAAGAGGAAATTAATGAATTTTCTTGTTGTAATTATATGAATGCTTTTCATGTTATATTAAATATTGACAGATATATCCCTCGAGCGAGATGAAGCTCACCCATATTATTATCATGACTTTCGAGGTTGAGGAATCCGATTGAAGATATGATGTTGTGGATGGTGGAATCATGTTATATTTATATTTTAAATAAATATGATCGGACTAAATTTTTGGATTTATATCTTCATTTTTTCCGGTTTATGCTTGGAACAATTGTTGGATATTTAATTTGGAAGATGTAATATTATTATTACTATTACTATTATTATTATTATTATTATTATTATTATTATTATTATATTTTTCCCTTAAGAATTACAAATTCCCAATCAATTTTTTTGATAATTATTGGGATCACTTTAATTTATAAATTTGTGTTTTCTTAATAATATTTTTAGAGTACTTTAATTTCATAAAATTGGGTCGTTACAAGTGGTATCGGAGAAGGTGTATGGTTCTGTAGACTTGTTTAGAAAATGTCTTTTAAATATTGTTTTAAAAGAAAATAATCTAGTAACATCCACCTCCGTCATATCTCGTCGGATTTCTCAAGGTATGCAATTTATTATGTCATTCTATTCAAAATGTCATATTATATTATCATATTTTATAATTATATTTTATGAATTCAAGTCGTCATTTTTATTAAAAGTACTATTGCATCCGTACTTTCCATATTAGACAAAGAACTCCTCGTGTAAAAAAAAAAAGAAAAAAATACATTTTTGTTTCCGAATATTTATTGAGTTAACGAATTTTGAGGGCGAGATTTTATTAAGAGGGATAGCATGTAATATCCCAATTTTTCTAAAAAAATAATAATTAGAACACTTAAATATTAATATTATTGTTATCTTTATTAGATTAATAATTATCAATAATATTATGTGTATCCTTTCTTAATAAAATTATATACATGTTATATTTATTATATTTTTATTCTTTATTATGATACTTATAATTATTATAATCAATATTTCACTTAGAGGTTTATTTAGGGGTTTCAGCCTTTTAGGGACAAATTAGGGGTTACTTATTATAGGGGCTAAGTTTAAGTTTAGGGGTAAGATTACTTAGTAAGTTTGTATATATATTTTTATAACTTCATACACAAATTTTATTCCAAATATCAAATAATTATAAGGTAGTTATATTTTTCTACTTATTATTCATGTTTCTTATGTGTGTGTATATATATATATATATATAATTCCCAATTCACAAGCCTTCTTTCAATATTTTATTTTTACAAATTATTTATTAATTAGTTCAATTTATTAAAATCACATGTTAATTATATATATTTATTTAACGTATAAAAGGGAGGGTCGAGGACTTGGATTTTTATTGTTCAATTTTTCTACATCGAGTATCTACGATTATTAATGTAGGGATTTCTATATTATTTGTCTTTATTTTATGTTTCATGGGTGTACTTCATTGATTGCAATATATGGCAAGAGGAAATAAATTCATATAAGCTAGGGGCCATGAAAAGGGTCCGAGATCCAACGTATCTTCGGGGTGAATCCGCATTTGCTATATGCGAACGCCAACGAGAGGAAAAAGAGGAAATTAATGAATTTATGTTGTAATTATATGAATGCTTTTCATGTTATATTAAATATTGACAAATATATCCCTACCGAGCGAGATGAAGCTCACCCCTATTATTATCATGACTTCCAGGTTGAGGAATCCTTGAAGATATGATGTTGTGGATGGTGGAATCATGTTATATTTATATTTTAAATAAATATGATCGGACTAAATTTTTGGATTTATATCTTCATGTTTTCGGTTTATGCTTGGAACAATTGTTGGATATTTAATCTGGAAGATGTAATATTATTATTACTATTACTATTACTATTATTATTATTATTATTATTATTATTATTATTATTATTATTATTATTATATTTTTCCCTTAAGAATTAAAAATTCTCAATCAATTTTTATTTATAATTATTGGGATCACTTTAATTTATAAATTTGTATTTTCTTAATAATATTTTTAGAGTACTTTAATTTCATAAAATTGGGTCGTTACACGAAGGCACACTTACAACCACAAAAGAAATCGTTCTTTCAATGAGACTCTTGATTTCTTGATATTAGATGTTGTCAACAAGTGGATCTGTTGATGAATCCGAGTAGTGTCATTGGTGAAGCTTCAAAACCTAAGTGGTGTTGAGATGGCATATTAGGATCGTAGTCGATTTCTAGATAACAACGGATGCGGGAAGAAACGCGAATAAAGATACAATTCACCTCGTTGTTGATTCTACATGAATACTATAAGAAAGACAAGAATTGAGAGAATGCTCAATTTTTAATTCACTAATCAACCACCCTAAAAATAATAACAAAATAAATATTTATAGGATTAAAACTCAACCACACTAAAACTAATAACTATTGAAAACTCTTAAAATATAATAAAAAAATCACTAAAACTAATCTTATATGTAAGGAAAATTGCAAATTTAGTCCCATAAGTTATGGTCATTTGCATTTTAGTCCTGTCAGAACTTTGTAAACTAGCACTTTAGTCCTTGACCGTTTTAACCTTATAGCAAAAAAATATCATTTTAAACCCGTAACTTTTAGAAGTAAGGAATTATTGTCTCATATTTTTCGGAGGTGTCAATTCGACCCACTACACAAATTAGGCTAAAAAGTCAAATATGTACGTACCATATGAGAAAATCAGTTAGATCCCATACATCTCAGATGATCGTATTAGAGCAGGCAAAATCTAGCCTACCCCTACTCCATTTGGGGTTTGGACCTATTTGGGCTGCGCTTTCCAGGTCCGAAAAATTTGAGTCTATTCGGTTTGGCCCAACTTTTGGCCCGACCCGATAATATTCATGCACAAAATGAATTTTCGATTTGGGTTAGGCCATGTATTTCTACTAGGGATGGCAATGGGTGGGCGGGATGGGTATATAAAGACCTAGACCCACCTCATCCTTAGAACGAGGTGGGCGACCCGTCGCAGTCACGGAGCGGGACGGGCGCCCGTCTTAACCCGAATTAAATTAACTTAAATAAGAGAAATGAAAATAAAGGAAAATATATTTATTTTAATATATTTATAAAATATTCTTTACAAAAGTTGTAATTTTTAATTTATAAATGCTAGTTATAATTAGAAGATCAAAATTATATTATAATACATATTATATATATTAAATATATTTAAAAAAATAAGTGGGCGGGCGATTCTTCGGGCGAAAGTGATACCTAGATAGGGATGGCAGGCGGGTGGTCGAGCGAGTTTGTCCAAACTCGGGACCATCACGCCAAGAAAAATTAAAACCCGAGACTCGCCCCGCCCACCCCACCTCAAGACCCGCCCCACTTCAAAACCCGTTGGGGCGAGGCTAGACCCGTTAGACCGCCCAATATATTTTTTTAATTGCAATAATTTATTATTTTGTATTTTTGGCAAAATTTTCAAAATTAATCCAATGCCAATAGGTCAAAATTAAATAAATGTAATTATGCAACTTATTATAACTACGTTTTACAACTATTTAGCTACTATTAGGATTTTTTTCAAAAAAAAATTATTATTAGGATCTTGCAAAGATTACTCAACTAATAGTCAAAATAAATATTCAAAGTACTACAATGCAAGATGTTATAGTAGTAAATTAATATTAATACAATACTCAAATCAAAAATTAAATAATGCAAAAATATCTAAATACATATTCAAAAATATAATATAAATTAATATGGCGGGGGTGGGTCCTATCGCACTTTAGGACCACCAAGACTTAGCCAAATAAGTCATTTGAAATAAATAAAGGAATTTTGGGCATTATGAAAGTATAAAGTGGCCCCGGGGACCGAAATTGCAACTACTAGGAACTTATATGACTAAATTGCACAATACTAAAACTTATGGGACCAAAATACGAAAAGGCCATAAACATGTGAGACTAAGACGAAAAATTTCAAAATTTATGGGACTTAAATGCGAATGGCCATAACTTATGGGACTATTTTTACAATTTTCCTATATATAATAAGATATCTTTAAATTTTATCTCCATCACTACAAGATCCATAAATTGGACCGGGCTCGAGCTAATGTCATCAAGACCAAAACCTCAAGGCATGTTTTATAGTCGTGTTGTTTGCGGTATTTGGTTTTCTTGAAAATCGGGCGAGAATAACGGGACAAATATTTAAGGCGATGCGAGAATTAGATTCTCTAGTCAGAAGAAGAAATTGCCCATGCAAAAGTGCTAACGGTTCTCGCAATCGTCTCTAAGATACCACGATTTTCCGGTTTAACCTAGCAAAGACTTGCAAAAGTTGAACTTACAACAAATCGAATGTGTTTTAGAATTTTTGAATACAAGAAGGATTATATAGTAAACTTTCAAACACAATAAGGAAGATAAAGTAGACAATATGTTGTAATACGATTGAATGGTGTAAAGAAAATGAAATCTAAAGGTCATTTTATATAGAGATTCGGATGCCCTTTTTAGAATGTGTATCATTTGGTCCGAATCGACCGATCCCGATCGTGCCTTTTGATCAACAACTATGATCTAGATTGTGCCTTCGATCAATAACGGTGATTTGATGGTCTAGATAGCATCTCGGCCGACAGTACGCCCAATCAAGACCGCTCCGCCACATGGCACCATCCGGACGACTCCACCAATTCACCGCCACTGAGCCGCTTTGCCACGCCATCGAGCCATGGATCGAACCATGGTTCAATTTTTCAAATTTTTAAAGGTTCTCAAAACTCATCGCGACATGTGAAATGCGCCTAAAACGCCTAACGCGACTAAGTGTGACATGCACCGACTCAGGGCTTGGGCTCGACAAAGGTTCGCATCGCCTTGTGCTCTTTGAGCTAGCTAAAGACTAGTAAAAATGACTTGGTCCAATAGGGTGTACCATAAGAATCTCCACATGATTATTCCTTATTATTGGTGAAGTTCTATATAAACAAGGCAATCATTTGAATTGCTTTCCATGTGGGATGTGACTTTCCACATTCCCACCCTTTCATATTTTCATATATAAAAGACATTTAAGTGGCTTACTTTATGCATTAATTTCTCATTCACCGAAAATTGATTGATTATTTTTGAGAAATTCAAAATGTTAAATTCATCTACGCGCGGTGTCGATTACGATTATATCATTTATTTTCCATAACTAACAAATGATCCCACTTCAATAATTAGTCAAAATCGAGTCAAGATCCATTTTCCTAAAACCAATTTCCAACATATCGTCATCAAATGCGGCCATGACCCTTAGCTAAATTTAGTGTAAAGACTTTATCAAATGTGCAAAATAATATAGTAAGCTCTAAACATGTGATAAAGAAATGTCCTTTTTTTCTTTCTACTAAGATTGTCTTTACAAGTAAAATACAAATTCAATCTAATTGGAGCACGGAACATCTACTCTAACATGTCGGACACAACCACGAAACGTGGAAAATACATTTTTATGCACTAGTAAGAAACACGTGCGCCACACGTGATCCATATGGTTTTATTAAAATAATTATATTATTAAATATTTTTATTGATGAATATTAAAATAGCTGAAAGTGATTTACCAATAAATATATATTAACTAAATAATCAATCTATTAAAAGAAAATTTTCAAAGTATTTTAATATATATTTTGTTTAAAAATATAAATCTATATAAATGATTAAGTAAATCTTTTAAAGAACTCAATGCAACGAAAAATTTAAAATAATATAACAACAAAATAAGTTCTTATATTAGCTTACAATCATATTAATCAATCTTTTGTTATATTTTAATGGCTGTGAACGTCTTTTTATTAATTAATTTTAAGTCTTTTAACATTAGATGCATTATGCATGATTATTCTGTAATTTATGATCTAAAGATTGATATATCATTATCGCATCAATCAAAAAATAAAATTGATTAAATTACTTCCTTGCCAAAATCAGGCATAACTTCATGATTTTAGTTGTAATTATTATTTATCAAAAAATATATAAATTGAAGATTAACATTAGTTGCTACGATTGTGTGCTTCTTTCATTCTCCTAACTTTGCTTAAAGAACGTAACTCAAAACAAATATTAAAAATAAAATACATGGCCAAAAAAAACACTTTTTATATAGAATCTTAATACTACTTCCAAAGTGAATCTTTTTATCGAACACTTAAACTTTAAGTTATTGCAATCTATCTATTTTTGAGTGTCGTGTTTAAAATAATAAACCTTAATCCAATACATATAAAATTTAATACATTATTGTCATCTAGAGTCATGTTTTAAATAAAACTATAACGTGATAACATGAAATCTAAATTCAAACTCTATTTAATTGCATACAAAGTATATTGATTTAATAAATAATAAAACCAAACATGGTTTTAAAAAATTTTAGTTATCAAATCTATATTGAGTCAAACTTCAATAGTTAAATATAATACTAAATAAACTTTTATAATTGAAAGTTACTTTACAAAAACTTATGTTATTTAAAAGAAAAACACTAACTCAATTAGTTTTAGAAATATATACGATGGTATTAGAGATTGTACTTGCAATTGGATTTGACTCTTCACGTTTATTATAAAATTAATATATTTGTAAATGTTCAAGCATATAGTTATACAAATTAAAATTACTCTTAATATGCAAAAATTAATCTATATATTTTTATTTTTATTTTTGAAGAGATCGTAAATCGTAAAAATTAATTTGAATAACTTATTCTCTAAATAACTCTATTTGTCAGTAAAATATAATTATCGATTCATTTTCATCATTTAATGCCTCTTTTGAAGAAAAAAAAGATATATAGTACTTTAATATTTATTTAAATTCTTTTATTGAACTTTTGATCAAATAAGAAATTCATGTACTTTCCCAAAATCTATATTTTAGTTGCCCAATGAATTCTTATCCGGACACTTAATATGGTCACTTCACTCTAGTTTATATTGTGTATGGTTTAATACGCTTAATTTGATATATAAATAGTACTATGAATACTATATTGGTACATATATTAATATGTAATTTAAGAAATACCAAAGTTTGACACATGTGTCAAATCATTTTATATTAAATTAATTTATTTTATTTAGTTTTATTATTCAAATTTTATATGACATTTTTCATTCGTGATTCTTATCGCAATGTTTTGTTATTCTTCATTTTGTAAAATTTAAAATATTTTATACTTGTTTTATAATAAGTGCAGCTTTTGTTTTTGCTTTTTTATAACTTTTTAAAGGTGTAATTTTAAGTGAATAATACTTTTATCGCAAAAAGTCATAGTATATATATTATATGACTGTTTTTTAATTTTTCTCTACCGATTTCTAGCTATGACATATATATCATATTTAACTCTTTAGTTTTAATCTCTCAACTTTTTATATGTTTTATTTGGTTAAACTCGAAACTATCTATTAATAACATAAATATAAAAATTTGAATAATATCTCATCATATAAAATAAAATATGTTTAAAGGAATAGAAGTGATTGAGTTTATAATTTTTTCAAAAAGATAAATAATTTTGACATTGATCGTGTCAAAATAATACTTTTGTCGAATCAAAAGTTTCAAAAAATCACCCGACCTATGCACACTTTCAATATAAGTATAAATAGAAAGCTATAGAAAAAGTATAAGTATAGTAGATATATATAGATATTGATATAGATATACATAAAAAAAAAAGATTGTTTAAATATATTTGTTTGGTTCATGAATTTAAACATCATTATTTTATTGAGTTTTAATTTTTATAAGTTTTTAGAGGTGTAACTTTTAACTCGACAATCAAGTGTTGCCGAGAAACCCAAATTCGTATTATATTAAATGACTTCTAATTAATTTTTTTCTTGAGGACGTATATGCTAATTTTAACTCTATCAAACTTAATTTTTCTTTAAATTGTTAATTTATATCATTTTTTGTATTAAATCATACATTTTCTATTCATGATATAGATTGAAATCATAAATATATTTCAAAAAAGAACAATAATTTTGAAACTAAAGTTATGATGTAAGATAAAATATTATTTTTTAAATATCATATCATTATCCTTATTTAGAGTCTAAAAAACATAAATCTTGCTGCAAGAATTTTATCCTTTTTTTTTTCTTTGTTAATTTTTGTATTTTCGTCCTATCTTTTAGGCCATAAAGAACAAAATGCACAAGAAAACAATTAAAATAAAACAAACATTACTCTTTCTTATACATCTACATTAAAAACTAAAAATTTATCTCGTTAGGTTAGAAAATATTGATATCATCTAGGTTTAATTTACTTTTTCTTTATTTGAGAGGATGATTTTATATTATTTCTAATATATTTTCTTTATAATTAAAGGACATTTATGTTTTTGTGGAAAAAATGTTATGTCTTTCTTCATATATATATATATATTTTTTAATACTTTCCTCGTATTTTTTCGTGCCATAAAAATACATAATGCACAAGAATACAAGTCAAATAAAACAAAGAGCGCTTATATTATTTGTTCTTTGTTATACAACGATATTAAAAATTATTAGTTTAGAAATATTGCTATCATCAACGTTTAGTTTATTTCTTAATTTTTTTCTCGAGCGTGAGATATTTATATTGTTTTGTATATGTTTCTTTTCAAATATATTTATGATAATAATTAGATTTCTAATTAAAAATCATCACAATTATTAAAGATATAATTGAGTCTAAATTAAAATTTAAAATGTTAGAGGATACATCCATTAAAAACATAGATAAATATTTGTTAGTTCAAGATTATTTACATTGCATTCGTAAGTAAAGTTCGTGGATCATGTATTTTATACCATTTTTTATTTAATCTTACCCCTAGTATTAGATTTTTTTCTTTCTTTTTGAATTGTAGTTTTATATTTCTTTTTCCTATAGAATTATTATAAGTATATATAATTTTAATTGTTCAAAAATACAAAAATAAATATACAACTTTGCATGACACTCAAATTTAAATAGCTAAAATCATCTCATACGAAGTCTTCTATACTTATGTATAACATACGGTTGGAAAGCTTTAAATGTAGTTTAATATAAAACTGATAATATAGAAAAATTCAAAATATATTAAAAGTTAAAATTGAAAGAAAACATAAGAAGAATTTGGGATATAAAGGGTCACTCACTTGTCTTGTAACTAAACAAAAGCTAAATAAATACAAAATTACTTAATTGTCCCTAAACTTAATCGTGTTAAAGGGATATTTTTGTCCAATCAAAAGTTTCAAGAAACCATCTCACTTATTCACACTTTTTATATGGGATAATTTCATAATAGGTTCCAAATTTAAGAAAATCTATCATTTCAAGACCCACAATTTCAACCTTCTCAAATCAAGATCCAATTTTATTTTTTTCTCAAATCAGGCCCTCCCCAAATTTTGGGCTCTCAATTTAGGTTTTAAAATTTAACAAAAAGAGAAATATTAATGTAATCTATCACACCGACCACAAAAATTAATTTTCTTTCTCTTTTCTTTTTTTGCTCATTCCTTTTTTCCTAATCGATACTTGTTTTAAATTGTAAAATTCAATCATAATTTGGATATCTTATTTTTTTGGTAACTAAAAATATTTTACTACTTCTTTTTCATTCATAATTTGGTATATCTTATTTTTTTAGTAATAGGTAAATATTTCCGGCTTTTTTTTTTTCATCTTGTTAGCTACATACATTTATATTTATAGATCTTGGTTTCTACATGTTAAACAAAATTGAAAAATGGTATGGATCGTAAAAAGAATGAGCGAAAAACGAAAGAGGAAGAAAAATAATTTTTGTGGTTGACGTGATAGATTACACTAATATTACTTTTTTTTTGTTAAATTCTAAAACTTGAAGGAGAACCCAAAATTTGGGGAGGGCCATGTTTGAGAAAAAAATAAAAATTGGGCCTTGATTTGAGAAGGTTGAATTTTGGGTCTTGAAGTGAGAACCCAAAATTTGAGGGAGAGCCCAATTTGAGAAAAAAATAAAAATTGGATCTTGATTTGAGAAGGTTGAAATTTTGGGTCTTAAAACGATAGCTTTCTTAAATTTGGACCCTATTATGAAATTCATACCTTTTATATTATATATATAGAGAGTAATAGTATAGATATAGATATAGATAGATAGATATAGATATAGAAAATTGAATCATATCGGTCCTCGTAGCACATACATTATACTGCAGTAATACACTTAATTCCAGAAATAAAATGCCTAATATCTAATTCTCTAGAAGCTTCATATATTTACTTTATAGAATAAAATTACAAAAAGAACTATAAAAATCCAATGCTTTGTGGCTAAATACAAGAAAACAAAATGGCATGTCTATTGGTCATTTGGTTGGTCTGCGTGAAGGAACACCGAGCAAGTCACTTTCTTTTGATGTTCAAAATATTTTATCCATGTCCCAATAAATTAGTTTTCGTCAAAAACAATTCCCCTAGAATGCCGAATATATATCAAACTTGCACCCATTTAGTAACATAATCGTAAGCGGAAAAAATAGTCTCTTCCACAAGTTTTATGCGTATAGGAAGATAACCTTCTGAAGCGACGTCTCTGGTATTAATTTGATAATAATGCCCGTTAGATAAACTTGTGACACGCTTAACCAAAAGTAGTTCTTGTTCTTTCTCAAAAAAAAAAGTAGTTCTTGTTGATTAATTTATCGATATAATATTCATTCGCCACCTACAAAGGTAGAATGAAGTTTGCTATTACTATGTTGGTGTTCGATCAAATGGCGGATCAAATTTTGAAAATAGAAGTACCATAGATATTAAAAAAATTATGCACCTAAATATTTTTTAATATTTAAAGTCCTATAACAAAACACTATTTAAAATTTTGTAAAAGTTGATCATGTAACCATACATGAAAAATTAATGCACATATATAAACAAAATTTAGAGTAATTAAGAAAACAAGAGACAATAAAACATAGTTTTGGTAACATTATTGATATTATTAGATTTTTTTTTTTTTTATATTTTTATTTTTGTAGGTTTTGACTTTTCCCATGATTTATTTATTTAAGTTGTTTAGTCAATATTTTAATTTTTGAAATTTTGTACCCCATGTTTCCACATAAATCCGCCAGTGGTTCGATACTTTGATTTCCAGTTTTATCATTTATTGTAAAATAATATTTCATCATTTAATTTATATAACTAACAAATATTAATTCATATAATAGTTTTCAAAAGAATTACTTATACCTCATTTACAGCCACAGAATAAAATTTATAATGAAACACAAATTGGAACATAAATCCAAAAAATTCGAATTGTGGTTCATATCAATTATTTTAGCTCCAAACCTTCAGTAACGTCAGATCGTCATATGTATCGTTCAATATACTAAAATATTACAAGAAATCGGATAATAGTCGATACACTAAACTATTACAAGAAATTGGATAGTAGTCGAGTAGTTAAGACTCTCAAACCCAAATTAGAACTCGGATTCGATTCTATCGGGTCCATCACCTAAGGCCGAGCGACTGAGCCGACTCGTGCTTTAGCTTTGTTGTGGGCAAAAAGTCTTTTCATAATAATAATTATTATTTATTAAATACATTTATTTAATCTTATTAATTACCCAATATTATCCATTAATTATTGGGCTACATATAAAACTATCGGCCCACGAGGCCCACACCTCTTTTTTTCTTACGCGCCCACGAGGATCGCTAACCCATGTGTATATAGGTCATTCCATCTTATTTGTTAGTTAATTCACAATTAACTAATCTTAATTGTGGACTTTCTCGCTCTTAATCTTCTCTCATTCACGTGTTGACTTGAGCATCGGAGAGTCTCCCTAGGACAAACCAGGGGCTTCCCAACATTTTTTGGTGTTGCGTGCAAGTTCCCACCAAAGAAGATTTCACTTTGGGATAAGAAGATTTTGGCTAATTCAAAATCCTGACTTGAAGTGATCTACGGAATTAAGCAAAGATCATTTTGGCGTTGTTTGTGGGAAATTGTTGAAAGATACGAAGATGCAAACCCGATCTTAAGCACGCAGAATCGACTCTCAAGCCGATGGCGCCGGAGCTAGAAACTAGCAAGAAGAATGACCGCCGGAAAACGGAAGGCCGCTCCTCCCCGGGAGGGTGCCACCTCCGCCCATTGAAGAAGTTTGCTTGACCGGGAAGACTTCCAAGTTACTTGATGAAGCCGCCTGCAGAATGCTCGAGACACCACACGCAGCCGAGGCTGCTGGAAGACCTCCCGAGCTCCACCGCCGTTGAAGATCTTGCCTTGGAAGGCCAAGGAGGCGAAATGGAGGACGCATTGAGATTCATGAAGAGCCACCTCGGTGAGAATCCCTGGCGGTGAAGGCTAGCCAAGCCAATTCACGGACCACCGCCCGGGTGAGGAGAAGACCATTGGCCCCCGCCATCCTAACCGAGCCACTACCCTCGGGCATCAAGACCTCCAACCTCCGGAGTATGAACACGGATCTCTACGACACGATAGCCGCTTCCTACTACAAAGTATTCCAAACCACTCTAATCAATGAGAGCTTAATTGGTTCAATCAACTTCCTCGGTAGGCTCCATCGTAGGAATGGGCAAGTTCACTAAAGCTTTCATACAATAGTTCTCCATCAACCTAGGAAATGTCCCAAGACCATTGCTCATATTTTTCAAGTAAGACATAAACAAGGTGAGTCTCTTCGAGACTTCATGAAGTGATTCATGGAGGCCATCAACGAAGTCGACAACGTCCAACACGAGACTTAGCTAGAATCTTACATGCAATAACCTCGGCCAGGGGCGTTTGAAGGAGTTATTGGCCAGAAACCTCCCTTCACTCTAGAGGAATTTGGGCCGAGCGTAAAAGCATATTTGGGTGGAGGAATCCACTAAGCGAGCCCAACGACAAACGCAAGACTAGGGATGATGATAAGAATCAACCTCGAAAAAGGCCAAATGAAGGAGTATGGGACGAATTTCACTCATTTGAATGCATCAATGGAAGAAGTGTTGATCCGCCCACAGGGAAGGGGTTCATCAATGGAAGAAGTGTTGATCACTTTCACTATAAAAAGTATATACTTTCATGAAAGTAACAAAATTACATTAGTTGTTTCCCTGGACATAGTATCACTTTGGACTCGAAAATCATCACTTTTTATTCAAAAAAGTATCACTTTTACTTTGAAAAATATATACAACTTTTGTTCAAAAGTGAAATGTATCATTTTTATTAAAAAAGTATCATTTTTACTTTAATAAGTATATGTTTTCAAAGTAACAAAAATACACTAGTAGTTCCCTCAATATAGTATCACTATAGACTCAAAAATATTAATTTTCATTTAAAAAGTATGACTTTTATTCTAATAAGTTTTCAAAGTAATAAAATTGATTATTGACTTGCAAAGTTATATACGACGAAGTTCAAAAGTATCACTTTTTATTTTAAAAATATCAATTTTACTATAAAAAGTATATGTTGTAATATTACAAAATTACATTAGTAGCTCCCCTAACATAGTATTACTTTAGACTCGAAAAGTATCAATGTATATTTAAACAATATCACTTTTATCCTAAAAGTATATATTTTTAAAAATAACAAAACTATAAATATATAAAGTAGTTCCCTAGAAAAGTATTAGTTTTTCTCTGAAAAGTATTAGTATTTTCTGAAAAGTATTATTATGGTTACCGGTCAAGTTCTTGGAATGTTATTTAATCAACCACCTTGTATATATCCCTCTAGTCATGGTCACCATTCCACCGATAATCTGCCCGAAACACCACAACCAGGTTCATTCAAATCAACCAAGAAAAAATCACTCTCCACTCAAATTTCAACATCAAAAGCACAGCCACAACGAGATTTTGTGCTTAGTTTTAAAATTTTGTGCAAACTACGTTTAAGTTATTATATGTTATTACACTCCGCATATCCTCTTTATGTGTTTCAACACACCAAAAAGGAGAAAAGCCAGATATTCATAAATTCGTTCCACTTCAATGACATATGTGAATATATATAAAAATAAACTTGTAAATCAAAACCTCAAATCTAGCTAAAAGACTGTTTAATGTAACATGAAACATGTTGAACATTGTTCCAATCAGAGAGAGAAACGGGGACCAAAATCGGGGTGAAAAGAGAAAAGAGAAAGAGAAAGAGGGAGACGGGATTTGGGGCTGAACAAGAGAGAGATTATTGCGCTTTTTTTTTTTTTTTTATTTTTTATAAAATATGTGTATCGGATTCGGATCTGGATCTTGGGATTAGTCTTACGGATTATGATCCATAAGAGGGTCTTACAAGAGACCTACTCTACATTTTATTAGATGTTTTTATAATTTATAATATGTTAGATCTTATTTTAAAAATAAGTGGTTGAAGTGCTTGGATAAAATAAGATAAAAAAACTTTTAAGACGAAAAGTGATTAATTCATTTTCTAGATTTCACTCAAAAAATAAACTATAATCTGGTTTGGTTAATTACATTCTAGTTCTATAATAAAACTATTATTGTATTTTCTATATGGTACAATACAAAGTCAAATATTTAAAAATTGAAACTAGCTCATCATATTAAGTTTTTAGTTATTTGACTTAAATAATGTCAAATATTATATTATTATTATTATTATTTATGAAATACTACCATATTGAAAAAAATACTAAATTAGTAATTATCATAATTACAAAATAATAAAGTTCATTAAAAATATAACTCTTTGCATGATATCTCTCGAATCTCTCGAATATTTTTATGAAGTCCGGAGCTTTAATCGATTTAGCCTAATTAGAAAAAAATTAAATTATTCTTATTTGTTAGTTAATTCACAATTAATTAATCTTAATTGTTGTATTTTCTCGCTCCGAATTTTCTCTCATTCACGTGGCCGACTTGAGCATCGGATGGGTCTCCCCGGGATAAACCAGGGCCTTCTAACATTTGTTGGTGTTGCGGGCAAGTTCCCACCAAAGAAGATTTCCACTTTGGGAGAAGAAGATTTTGACTAATTCAAAATCCTTAACTCAAGTGATCTCGGAATTAAGCAACATCATTTTGGCGCTGTTTATGGGAAATTGCTAAAAGACATGAAGATGCAAACCCGATCTTAAGCATACGTAACTAACTCTCAAGTTGATGGCGTCGGAGTTAGAAACTAGCAAGAAGACGACCACCTGTAAGATAGGAGGCCAACTATCTCCCCGGGAGGGTGCCTCCTTCGCCGCTCCGCCCACCGAAGAAGTTTACTTGACCCGGAAGACCTCCAATCCTTACTTGACGAAGCTGCCCGAAATGCTCGAGACACACACACCGCAACGAGTGTTGGAAGACCTCCCCGAGCTCCACACGCCGTTGAAGACCTTGCCTTGGGAGGCCAAGGAGGGCAAAATGTAGGACTCATCGAGAATCATGAAGAGCCGCCCACCGAGGAATCCCAGGACTATTGCTCCAAGACTATTGCTCATCTTTTTCAAGTAAGACATAAAGAAGGTGAGTTCCTCGAGACTTCATGAAGTGATTTATGAAGGCCATCAACGAAGTTGACAAAGTCCAACATGAGACTTAGATAGAATCCTATATCGAACCGCGGGGATGTTTGAAGGAGTCATTGGCCAAGAAATCTCTCTCACTCTAAAGGAATTGTTGGGCCGAGCAGAAAAGCATATTTGGGTGGAGGAATCCACTAAGCCCGAGCCCAACGAAAAACGTAAGGTTAGGGATGGTGATAAGAATCAACCTCAAAAAGGCCAATGAAGGAGTATGGGACGAATTTCATTCATCTCAATGCATCAATGGACGATGTGTTGATCGCCGCTCACATGAAGGGGTTCATCAATCCGCCTTAGCCAATGAGAAACAATCCTACAAGAGCACCCTCCAATCTATACTATCGCTACCATAGGGACAATGGGCACACCATCAAGTCCGCTTCACATTGAAGAGAGAGATTGAGTAGCTCATCCGAAGGGCTACTTGAAGGATTATGTGGATCGTAACAGACTCCGATGTGACCTAAGACCGTGTGAACATGAACCTCGCGGCTCAACACGCTCGATTCGAATCCGTGTGAAGACAGGAGGCGTGATACTTATGTAGCCGAAATCATCAATGTGATTTTCGGAGGACCAAAAGCGAATGATGCTAGAAACATCCTCCAAGATCATAACAAGAAATGAAAAGGACTCCTTAACGAATCACCTTCCAATAGAAGAGTTGTGGACTCATCCAAGCCAAGAGCATGCTCATTACCTTTGGCACACAAGGTATATTCTCGAAATCCAAGTCCACCCCGACGCCATTGTCATATCCATCATGCTTTGACCAACTTTGTGGTCCGGAGGGTCTTAGTGGTCACATGCGGTGCAATGGATGTTATATTCCGAGACGCATTCGAGAAGATGAATATTAACCCTACGCAAGTTGTTTCGATATCGATGCTCCTTTACGGGGAGTGATCAAGTCCTTTGGTGAAATCAACTAGCCGTTTGCATTGCATTGGGGATGGAAGCCCTGTACCACGTCACCAAGTGGTCCAATTCCCGATCATGGATGTTCTATCTCCATACAACATAATCTTAAGGAAATCAACAACCTGAATCAATTCTAGGCCATTCCCTTCACCGTTAGTCTCAAACTAAAGTTCCCATGGAGACAAGAGTGGGCGAGACCATTGGGGATATCAAGACCGCTAAATAATGCTACATGGTCACACTAAAGATGAGCAAGCTCCGACGACAATACGGTGATTGTGCCAAGCGGCCTTAGGAGGCGCGAACCTTGCCAACTCCCCCAAACACCGGTTTTCACCCTTCCTCCAGGGGCTTTACATGTTTATTTACTTTTCAAGATACTAGTTTATTTCCGCCCATGGGGCATAAACGTTATTGCTTTAGGTTTCTCCGGCATGCATGGTAGATTCGTACATTATTTATTTTTGAATAATAAATACAAGTCGTGATTCATTTTCATTTTTCTCCGATTACATATACACAATTACTTGCCAAGAAATGAAATGGTTCATGTCCATGCACACATTCTCTCAACAAACCCCCTCCAAAGATTCCCGGGGGGGAAGGGTCCCCCTGGTAAGGGATCTTTATAAAACTTTAACCTCTTTCGGTGCTCTTGAAGGGGAAAGGTCCGGTAAGGGATCCTCGTAAAAATTTAACCTCCTCCGATGCTCCCAAATGGGAGGGTACCTTTGTAAAGGATCCTTATAAATATAAACAACATATGGCGCTCCCGAGAGGAGGGGTCCCCTGTAAGCGATCCTCATAAACATAAACCTCATTCAACGCTCCTAGAAGGGAGAGGTCCCTCATAAAGGATCTTCATAAAACTTTAACCTCTTCTAGTGCTCCCGGAGGAGGAGAGAGTTCCCCTTGTAAGGATTCTCATAAAACATTAACCTCTCCCAGCAGGGGCAACCTTGTAAGGGATCCTCATAAAAATAGACCTCTATGGCGCTCCTGAAGAGGAGGGGTCCCAGTGAAGGACCTCATAAAGTCTTTATAGCTGCATATTCATTCGGCGATAAGGAAACACTCTCCTATGGACACGCCGGAGAAAATGGTGCCTCCTCCCATGAGAAAGGGGTCACTCCGCAAAAAACTCAAACAAAGCCCAATGGACAATCACTATAGGCAAACATCATAAATAAACCAAAAGACGCTAACACGCATGAAGAAAAACATGAGCATAAGCAAAGCAATGATGTAAAATAATATCATTCGACCCCTCGAGGCAATGAAATATCTCAAGAGAAGATAAAAAATATCCATGTACCGAAAGCAAGCCCTAAAAAAGTGGGCTAATAATAAAAGTCGATCCGGCCAAACTAACTATTAAACTAGTCATGTTTCTGGGGCCTCCACCTCGTCACCACTATCCATGCTATTGGCCTCGCCCTCGTCATTGTCGCCCGCATTACCAGCTCCTTTGGTGAGATCCTACAAAGCCTCAATCTCTCCCTCCTCCTCGTCTTATCTAAGAGACTTATCACCTCCTAGGAGGCTTTCCGCCTCTCCCGCAACAACTTTTGATGATGGAGAACCGTTGTGTCTAAGTAAATGGAACACTCCCCTTATCTTCTCGGAGCAATAATCAAACAAAACCTTATAGGCCTCCATAGTCTTTGGACCTCTCTCCGGCACCAATAGTTGGGCGCCGAAGGTGATTAAAGAATAACCTCGCATGTCTTAGCCTCGCGGTCTAATCGAGCCTTCATCAAGTCATATTTCTTGGAGAAATCAAATACCTTACCCTCATGCCGACTAGCACTCTCCTTTAGGCTCTTCACCTTGCCCCGAAGACGGTGGTTCTCTGCCTCCACTACCTTATCTCGTTGGCTTGCAGCCGCAAGATTCAATATCTACAAAAAAAATCGTATAGGTTTCATTGAACAAAAGAAACCAGAAATCAACTACAAAACGTAAAGTAACAATGTAACTTACTCGCAACATCCCCAGAGAGAGGTGAGCCTCGATGTCCTTGAAGGACAAACATCCCATTTGAGATCGATCGTCGAGAAGAAAACACTCCCATTATGCTAGTATAACCCATGCGACGACTGTGAAATCCCAAAGGACCGAATCCCTTGCGATAGTTTAGACCATCGAAAAAGAGAACACATGGTCTAACAAGATTGGGAGCAATCTCACTCGGCTCGGACCAAAGCCTCTTCCTCCTAGAAGATCCACAAGGGGGCCAAGGAGTACAAGTAGCCTTTAGCAGGATCTCCGGGCGAGAACCCAAACGACAATCAATGTCAAACCGGTGAGGCGTGATCCATGATCGCTCTCGCCGTGGCCGCCCTTGAGCTCCCCAGCGACAAATGTTCCTTGGTCCTCTCATTAGCTTTTTCTTGAAAGTCATCAACTCAGCAATGTTGTAGCTCTACTTTCCTGAGAAGCAAACAAAACACAATATCGAAACACAAGTAAGTATACAAGTAAGGAGCAAGGGTAGGGCGAGAAAGTAAATGCTGAGAATCACCAAGAAGTCCGGACATTCAAGAGCTATCAAACAACGCCACCATCCTATAGATCTCTACCATCTCCTAGCGAGAAAAAGTGGTGCTACATGGCGACTTGGCTTTAGAAACCTATTCGTGGGGGATACCCCGACCCATTATCTTTCACAAAGAAAAACCTTCCTTCCAGATCCTCCGGGATAGGGGAGCATCATGAGGAACTTGCATCGATGGTGAGGGAAGAAAGAAAAGAAGGTGTCTTTCAAGACTTCTTAGCAAAGAATATGGAGTGAAACCCCTCAACAACAATGGTATCTTAGCCTTCTCATGGCATGCTCATACCCCCTTATGCACGTATAAGCTTAAGGAATCACCTGGCCAATGCACAACCCCATCGATCTAATAATCGCCGCAAGAAAGCTGTCCAAATGAATAGTGAAGCCACAGATAAACCATAAAGATACAGTGATGAAGACAGGGGTGGAAGGGCAAGTCTATCCTCGCCTTGGAGCCAACATGCGAAATGCCAAGGGCAACTCCAATCGTTCCTTAATCTACAAAGGCACCAGAGTAACTCGCTCACTAACTCCCCTGGAACCATAGCTCTACATCCGGGCGGGGGCATATGATGATACTTGGGCCGAGGATCCTCATCGGGCATTCTCCTTTACACTCCTCTTCGCAAGCCTCTTCATTCGGACCAACAAAAATGTCAAAAGACCA
Source organism: Rehmannia glutinosa (assembly GCA_016081115.2). Taxonomy (NCBI): domain Eukaryota; kingdom Viridiplantae; phylum Streptophyta; class Magnoliopsida; order Lamiales; family Orobanchaceae; genus Rehmannia; species Rehmannia glutinosa. Next base: position 30,403,419 of record CM071928.1, on the reverse strand, counting down.
GGATCCAAAAAACCCAACTTGAAATGTAGGAGAACTCGGAAAAGACATAGATACATATGAGAAAGAATGGGTCGAGGGCACAGAACGCCCCGGTGCATGCCTCCCCGCGCGTGGAAGAGCACAGATGCGCGCCTTTGTTGCGAGAGGCGCGCCTTGAAGGGGCCGAGGGCACCTTCCCCCACGCGACCTTGGCGCGGCAAACGCCTCCCGACTTCCGGGGAACTCTCCCTCTTCTCACCAGTTGACTCCTCTCGCTCCTCACTCCAACTCTCCATATATATTTTTCAGTTTTCCACAAAATTTTCACCAAGTATTATACCAAACAAAGAAGTTCAAAGTTGAAGAAAAGTAGAGAGAGAAAATTTACCTCTTGAAGATATGGTCAAAGTGTTCTTCCCAAGCCCATCCTTGTGTAAGAATGACCAAGACACCTCAAGAAAAGACAAGATGAAGAATAAAACAAGCCAAATCGATATTTTTCTAGCTCCCGCACTACTCCATGCTTTCGCGACCAGGGAGCTGGAGTGGCTTATGTTGTGGGGAAAAATCTTTTCATAATCATTATTATTTATTTATTAAATATATTTATTTCATCTCATTAACTACCCAATACTATTCATTAGTTATTGGGCTACAGATAAAACTATCGCCCACGTGTCGGTTTCTCCTATGCGGCCCCAAGAGGCCCATTTGCCCAGGTATATAAACGCCCCTCCATCTCATTTGTAAGTTAATTCGCAATTAATTACTCTTAATCTTTGTCTTTTCGCTCCGGATTTTCTCTCATTCACGCCCCGACTTGAGCGTCGGAGGGGCCCCAGGATAACCCAGGGCCCGTATAACGTTCTTTGGTGTTACGAGACAAGTTCCCACCGAAGAAGATTTGACTTTGGGAGAAAAAAGCTTTACTAATTCATAATCCTCGACTTGGAGTAATCCGCGAGAATTAAGCAACATCAAGCTTATTTACCAAATGTTTGTTTAGTCTTGTACATGTTCGAGTTTAGCTTGAGTTTGGTTCACATTTTAAGTAGCTTGTTCGTGTTCGCCTTATTAAATTATTTAATGTTCTAACTTATTTTTGAACATGTTCGTATTCGAGTTCATTTTCATTATGTATTCGTAAATAATCAATAATTTTGTTCGCAAATAATAAACAAATAAAAAAATTAACTTTGTTCGTGAATGGATAGAATAAGTATTTCAATATTTAAATCAAGTATTTAATATCAAACATTATTATTTTATTATTACTTGAATCATAACCGAGCTATTTATTAATTGAGCCCTTAACGGGCTAGTTCATGAACAATTCTAAGCAAACACTATACGAGCTTGTTAATGAACATTTGTAAACGAACATGTTAGTATTTTGGCCCATTACATTTGTTGTTTGGCCCATTATAAGTAATATCTCTTTAGCCCAAATGACATTCCCATCACAAGTCGCCAACCCTCTCTTTCCTACCCTCTTGACCGTTGGATTTAGGGATTAATTCTAAGCCACCCATTTTTCTCTTATAAGACAAGCACCTCTTATCCTAAAGAAAAGGCCGATTCCCCGCTCTCCTCAAACATAAGCTCTCGCCGCTCACTCTCTCTAATCTCTAATTTTCTCTCTTCGATTCTTAGTGAATCATTGAGAGTTTTTCGGTGAGGTTTCGATTTGTGGGTTCCGTATATCTTCTCCATTTGTTGGTTCGGTTTTAGTTGGTCTTTTACCGGGCGAAGGGTTTCGATGGGTTTGGTGCTTGCTCGAGGTTGTTCCGTTCTTGTGGGTTTCGGTAGTTGCTCGACGCGGAGTGTCATTTGTTGGCCTCCTTGGGACCGTGCCCTGGTTTCTTGAAGGATCGATTGGGGATAATTTTTACAGTTTCGAGCCGAATCGGAGACTCCCATTTTGTCTCTCGTCCGAGGGGTTTTTAGGAGAGAGCACGCTATCTTTTTGTAGGAGCTCGATTCGGCGTGTCGAACGAGGCTCGAAAGATTGATGATATCTTTCCTATTTTGTGCTTTCATCTCTTATTTCTATTTTACAAGTAATAATTTAGTTTTGTCTCGTGTATGTTGGCGGCTGCTCTGTGCGAAGAAGTCAACCTCAACTGCTCCGGGTCTCGCAGCGCTTCAAGGAAGTGAAGCGGATGTTGGTTTTTGTTTCAGTAGCATTTAGCTTATTTGTTATAGTTTATTAGTTAGATTATTGTAATCGTCATTCGGCTATGGCGGCGTACGTATAGGATAGACAATGGGGTCGATACCCAACAGTGGTATCGAGCTTCCCCCCTGAGTTGAGGATGGACGAAACCCTTACCGTAGTGTTTCGCTCTCGGTAAAGAGGCTTAATCTCCCCTTTTTTCGCTTTTAGTAGTGTAGCCGCTTGCCGCGAAATTATCGCCAGTAGTGTAAATACCGCTTGCCGCGCGTTTTTTTTCGAGTCTTTATTTGTTGGGATTCTCGTGATCCCCATATCTCGCTCTTACTTGGTTGATCGCCTTTACGTGGTTGATCGTCTTTTCGGTTTTTTATTTAGTATTAAAGGAACTCCAGCGAAAAAGCCGCTTGACCCTACACCGCGAGTGTAGTGAAATCCTCGTGGTGCGAGGGGTTTCCTATTTGTGGCTTTTATTTGCGCTTATCTTTGTATTCTAAATTTTCTCATGTGTGTTTGTTGCTTGTTACGTGATTATAACTTGCTTTGTGTGCCTTGTGTTTTCTCGAAAAACTCGTTGTGTTTTTGTGAAAATGGTCTGTGCCTAGTTATAATCTTGAACCATTTAATGGAAAAACTGATTTTTCTATTTGGCAACAAAAAATGAAAGGGATTTTAATCCAAAGAAAAGGTTTATATTTGTTAGTGGTGTTTATGGTGAAAAAAGATACATTTGAAAAGAAAGTTGAAATTGATGAGTATGCTTATTCTTCTATTATTTTGAACCTTCGACTCCGTGCTTAGAAAAGTTGGTAAACTTGCTTTCGCAAAAGCTTTGTGGGAAAAATTAGAAGAATTGTATACGGAAAATTCTTTGCCTAGTAAGTTGTTTTTGCTTGAAAAATTTTTTGATTTAAACTGACTTAAACAAAGAGATTGATGAAAATTTGGATGTGTTTACCAAATTAATTCAAGATATTAAGTTGACGGGTGATAAGAATATTGATGATTATACTCCGATTGTGCTTTTGAATGCTATTCGAGTCTTATAGTGATGTTAAATCGCTTATTAAGTATGGTAGGGACACAATCACACTTGACATGTTGTGAATGGCCTTAAAAGCAAAGAATTGGATTTAAAAGTCAATAGAAGTTCTAGCAAAATTCGGTGAGGTTATGCATGTGAGAGGACGTTCTCAAAACGGGTTTAATAAAACCGGTAATAATAACAACTTAAATTTGCTAAGAAAAGGAAAGAGTAAGTCTAGTCTAAGTTCAGGCCTAATAATCGGAAGTGCTATGAATGTGGTCAAAGTGGTCATTATATTAGGGAATGCCCTAATAAAAAGGAAATCAGAATTTTAAACAAAATGAGCATGGTAATATGGCTTCTACGAGTGAAAATGTGCCGATGTATTTATGGTTTATGAAAATTGTCTTTGATGTGAATTCTGTGAGTTCAAATTGCGTGTGAGAAACCGAATGGCTTGTTGATTCTCGGGTTTGCACTTTTCATATGACACCATTTAAAAGGTTGTTTTCTAATTATAAAGAAGTGTTGCATGGTTTCGTGTCATTGGCTAATCAAAAATAATGTAATATTGTTGGAATTGGTGATGTTTGTTTAAAATTTGATTCTCGCTATGTTTTGACTTTGAAAAATGTGAGGCATGTGCCCGATTTGTGTAGCAACTCGATTTCGTGTGCTTCTCTTGAGGATGATGGTTTAGAGGGGAAATGGGAAAAGGCTTAATGAAAATTTTAAAGGGTAACTTGGTAATTTTCAAAGTCATTAAAAGGAGAAATTTGTATGTTTGTCTTTCTTTGAACTTGAATCTAGCCCGCAAAGTCGTGAATGCTTGTGTGTGGCTCAAAATGACAAAACCATTTATGGCATAAACGTTTGGGTCATATGAAAAGCTAAAGGTCTTGAAATTTTGCGAGAAAAATGGTTATTTTGGAAAAGATAAATTGTCGTGTATGCCATTTTGTGATTCATGTGTTCTTCGCAAACATTCTAGAGTGAAATTTCATGTTTCCCCTCCCCTAATAAATCACCTCTTCAAATTCTTGAGTATTTGCATGCCGATGTGTGGGGTCCTGCGAGTGTTACTACGCATGATGGTTCTAGGTATTTTCTTTCTGTTATTGATGATTTTTCAAGAAAAGTTTGGGTGTTTTTGTTTAAAAACAAATCGATGTGTTTGATGTGTTTAAACAGTGGAAAACTTTAATTGAAAATCAAACAGAAAGAAAATTAAAATCCTAAGAATCGATAATGGACTTGAATTTTGTAATTTGTTTGATAAACTCAGGAAGCCGATTCTCGGTATAAAACGGCATAAAATAGTCCCGTATACACCGCAAAGAAACGGTGTAGCGGAACGTATGAATAGAACTTTACTTGAAAGGGTGAGAAGTATGCTTGCTTGTTCGGACTTTCAAAAAAGTTTTGGGGTGAAGCGGTTGTTTTAATCACGCCTATGTGATTAATCGTTCTCCTTCGTGTCTTTAAGTGGTAAAATACCCGAATTTGTGTTTACGGGTAAAGAAATCGATTTTTCTAACTTGAAAGTGTTTGGATGTTCTGCGTTTGCACATCAAAAACTTGATAAACTTGAACCTCGGGCTGTGAAATGTGTTTTTCTTGGTTATCCCGAAGGTGTTAAAGGTTATAGGTTGTGGTTAAAATCTCAACTTGGTTTTAAAGTTTTAATTAGTAGGGATGTGACTTTTAATGAATCTGAAATGCCTTGCTTATCTTTGCCTATGTCCGATTAAAAATGATACACCTAATAAGGTGGAGCATGTTCCTAGTGTGGATATTTTTCCCGATCTTTGTTGTGCATGAAAATCATGAAAATATGCCCGAAATTGAACTGTTATGCCGAAATCGTACGGTTTTGCATGATTTTGAACCTGTTTTGCACGAAAATCATGATGATGATCTTGTGCATGATGAAATACTTGATGAAAATGAACCAAAAAATGAAAATCTGCATGATTATCAACTTGTTAGAGATAGGCAAGACGAAACATTAGCGACTGCTAGGTTTGATGATTTTCATATGACTTCATTTGTTTTTAGTGTGTTTGACTTGATTGATAATTCGAGCCCAAATCTTATGAAGAAGCTTTAAAATCTAAAAATTCTGCTGAGTGGCTAAATGTCGTGAATGAGGAAATGAATTCTTTGCATGTTAACAATACTTAGATTCTTGTGCCTAAACCTCGCTAATTGTTCATTGTGGATTTTGTAAATTGTTGTTTAAGGTGAAGAATGAATGTGAATCGTTAGATTTAAAGCTAGATTAGTGGCTAAGGGATTTACTCAAAAAGAGGGGATAGATTATACGTGAAATCTTTGCTCTGTTGTGAAGTTTACCACTATCCGAATTATGCTTGCTTTATGTGCTCAATTTAATTGGGAATTAAAACAAATGGATGTCAAAACCGCATTTTTGCATGGTGATTTAGATGAAAAAATCTATATGCGGCAAAGCCTCTTGGTTTTGTTGATAAAAAGAATCCCGATTTTGTTTGTTTGCTTAAAAATCCTTGTATGGCTTGAAACATCTCTCTAGATGTTGGAACAAGAAATTTGATGATTGCATGCTTTCTTTGAAATTTAAACGAAGTTCTTATGATCATTGTTTGTATTTTAAAGAAGATGCTAAAGTATCTATTTTCTTGTTGATTTATGTTGATGACATCTTTGTTAATTAGTCCTTGTGTTAAAGTTGTTGAACATGTTAAAACTGTCTAAGTGCTAAGTTGGACATGAAATACTTGGGAGATGCTAAAAGGATTTTGGGAATGAACATTTTTAGAGATTGAAAAACTCGTGATTTTTCTAAATCGATTTCTTATGTTGAAAAGATTTTGAGTAAATTTTCTATGGCCGATTCTAAACTGTTAATGTGCCTTTGTGGTCATTTCTGTTGAGTAAAGAACAGTCTCCTAAAACCGATCATGATGTGAATGTTATGAAAAATGTGCCTTATTCAAATGCTATAGGATCTGGTCATGTATTTGATGGTTAGTACTAGGTCGGATATTGCGTATCTTTGTGAGTTGTTTGAGTCGCTATATGTCCGATCCTGGTATGCCTCATTGGAATGCTTTGAAATGGTTGTTAAGGTACTTGAAACATTCAGTGAATTTAGGCTTGAAATTTACTAAATCGATGAAGGTGTTAAATTGAAGGGTTATGTTGATTCCAACTATGCTAATGATAGAGATAATGAGAAAATCAACAACTTCATATGTTTTTACTTTGTGTGGTTCTTGTGTGAGTGGAAATCTCGATTAAAGATATTGTTGCTTTGTCTCACGATCAATCGAATATGTTGTAACCGAGGCCTTAAAAGAAGCTATTTGGTTAAAGGGATTAATATCCTCAAATTGGCTTTCTTAAAGGTGATGTTGTTGTGTTTTCCGATAGTCAGTCCCGGAATTCAATTGTGTAAAAACCCTTTTTTCATGATAGGACTAAACATATTGATGTAAGATTTCATTATATTCGTGATGTTGTTGCGAAGGGTATAGTCTGTCTTGAAAAGATACCGTCTCGAATTTAACCCTGCGGATATGGGAACTAAGTGTTTACCCGTTAGTAAATTTCTGTCTTGTCTTAAAATTTTGAACATTGATACGAGTGTGATTGATCGGATCTTTGTACATGTTGGTTTTTCTGTTTATAACTTGCTATGTGCTTGTTATAAACTGTTTTGTGGCACTTTGTGTGTGCAATAAAATAATAAAAAAAAAAAATCGGCGATGATGAAAATCTGTTATTTTCTTTTACCCCATGATCCCGATAACCGGTATTGGGCCAAGGTGGAGAAATGTTAGTATTTTGGCCCATTACATTTGTTGTTTGGCCCATTATAAGTAATATCTCTTTGGCCCAAATGACATTCTCATCACAAGCTGCCAACCCTCTCTTTCCTACCCTCTTGACCGTTGGATTTAGGGATTAATTCTAAGCCACCCATTTTTCTCTTATAAGACAAGCACCTCTTATCCTAAAGAAAAAGGTTGATTCCCTGCTCCCTCAAACATAAGCTCTCGCCTGCTCACTCTCTCTAATCTCTGATTTTCTCTCTTCGATTCTTAGTGAATCTTTGAGAGTTTTTCGGTGAGGTTTCGACTGTGGGTTCCGTATATCTTCTCCATTTGTTGGTTCGGTTTTAGTTGGTCTTTTACCGAAGGGTTTCGAGGGGTTTGGTGCTTGCTCGAGGGTTGTTTCGTTCTTGTGGGTTTCGGTAGTTGCTCGGTGCGGAGTGTCATTTGTTGGCCTCCTTGGGACCGTGCCCTGGTTTCTTGAAGGATCGATTGGGGATAATTTTTACAGTTTCTGAGCCGAATCGGAGACTCCCATTTCGTCTCTGTCCGAGGGGTTTTTAGGAGGAGCACGCTGCTGCCTGTAGGAGCTCGATTCGGCGTGTTGAAACGAGGCTCGAAAGATTCGGTTTTGTGCTTTCATCTCTTATTTCTATTTTACAGTAATAATTTAGTTTTGTCTCGTGTATGTTGGCAGCGGCTCCGTGCGAAGAAGTCAACCCTCAATCCGGCTCCGGGTCCTCGCAGTGCTTCAAGGAAGTGAAGCGGACTGTTGGTTTTTGTTTCTGTAGCTTTTAGCTTATTTGTTATAGTTTATTAGTTAGATTATTGTAATCGTCATTCGGCTATGGCGTACGTACGGGATATACAGCGGGGTCGATACCCAACAGAACACTAAACAAGTTTGTTCACACAATTGTTCAAGTTCTGTTCGTTTATTAAATGAGTCATAAAATTGTTCAATTAAGTTCGTGTAAATAAATAAATGGATGTAAACGAACGTTATTCAAGCTTGTTCATGTGTTGTTTGTCGAATTCTCTGTTTATTTACAGGTCTACCATCCCCTCCTCCTAGGATATATATACTCAAAAAGGAAAAAAAAAATACTAAAATTTTATTAATAAATGAAAATTTTATTATTTTGTAGAAACTCAGACAGACAAGTCGCTACGAATCTTCAAACTTCGAAGCTATAACGACTTTGAATGTCTTATACGACCATGACATTGCCGAAATAATTCATTTATATCAATTTATTCAAAAAAAAAACAGAAAAAGGAAAAATATCTACCCTTGGTTCGAAATATCTGTACAAATAGAGTAGTAGAAGAAAAAGCGAAAACAATTCCCAAGTCTTGAGCACACTGTCATCCTCCTCCTCCGCTTCCTCTTCCATTGTCCATTGATTTACAAAAAAATAAAAAAATAATAATAATGCATGCTTCTGCAACTCTTCTTCCCTACACCCCATCTTCAATCATCCCAAGTCCCCATCTCAAAACGACAACGTTAAGCATCATCAACAACCCCCACCCACAAAAAGACCATTCTTATCTGAGCAGAGGAGCAAGTTTTCAGCATGCAGAGCTTCTTGGTCCTCACAGTATTCTCCAATCACAGAATTCAATCTCTACGAACTTCTCGGTGTAGAAGCCTCCTCCGACAGAGCCCAGATAAAAGAGGCTTACAGGGCGCTTCAGAAGCGGTGCCACCCTGATATCGCCGCCCCGCTGGCCACGATATGGCCATCGTTCTCAACGAGGCTTATGCTCTTCTTTCTGATCCCAATTCCCGCATGGCTTATGATAAGGTCGATCTGGAAAACCTGGTGTCTCTTTATTTGTGTGTGTATCTCGTCAAACCCACATAATTTAATTAAGTGGATAATTATAAAAATACCCCTGAGGTTTGGGGTGATTACAATAAAATCCCAGAGAATATTTTTGAGGGTAATCCCAGAGAATTTTAAAATCACATGAATCCCTTGAGTTTTTTTATTATGTCTTACGTTTTATATTAACCTTGACTTGACGAGGTTTGTTGATGTCATCGTCGAATATTTTTAAGCTTTTCTAAATATTACAAAATAGTCACAATATGATTTTTAATATATAGAAAAATTGAGGGATGAAATTGTAAAATTTAAGGCGAAAAGTTAGGGCTATATGTAATATTCTGAAAAGTTGAGAATATAATTGTATAATATTGGGTGACATCAGCAAATTCCGTCCATTCAACTAACGAAGAAATCAAAACTTAATGGTTTTCTTTGTAATTTTGAAACTTCTCTGTTTTTTATTTTTTTGTTTTTTTGTTATGTAATTACTCCGAACCTCGTGTAGTTTTTGTAGTTATCCCTAAATAAATTAACTTGCTTAAATTACAATAACAGCGTTTCGGTGTTATTTTAGTAGTTGCAGTTGTTTGAATTTTAGACGACTTAATTATACCTATTGCTGAGTTGATAAAGCAGAGAGTTAATGTTATTTGCAATTGGCATTGTGATTCAGGAGCTAGCAAAAGTTGCAGATTTGCAAGGGTACACGGGAAGGCCTATATATTCTGTGTGGTTAGGATCGGAGAGCGAGCAAAGGGCCGTTTTTGTCGATGAAGTCAAGTGTGTGGGTTGTTTAAAATGTGCCTTATTTGCCGAGAAAACGTTTGCCGTTGAATCCGTGTGTGGAAGAGCAAGAGTTGTGGCTCAATGGGCTGATCCCGAAAACAAAATTCAAGAGGCCATTGGCGTTTGTCCAGTGGATTGCATCTCGTAAGAATATAATCTTTATTTTTCCATTTGTTTCACCATACTACTTCTTTCATCAGCTAAAGGTTCATAACCAAAACAACTTCATGAAATTATTTGAATATTCTTCTATGTAGAGCGTCGAAGATCTTCTATATCTTTTCACTAAAATCTCTGATTTCTTATTTGGAAATACATATATAGTCCATCAGATTTTTGGTCATTTGTCCACAACAAAAATATTTTTAACTCATGTTTTTAAAATCTATATCTTTTCAGTAAAATCTCTGATTTCTAATCTGGAAATATATATATATATATATATAGTTCATCGGATTTTTCGCCATTTGTCCATAACAAAAATGTTTTTTAGTCATGTTTTTAAAAACATGTTTTTGAGCCATTATTTCGTTCAATTGTCCACTTTGTCCTTTTTTCAATTCTTGGGACTAAGAATCATTTCTCGATTCTGAGAAATGTACCCCATCGATTTTTTGAAAACTGACCACGCACCTCACAAAAGAATACAAGAAGGATATGACCCTCAATCTTTAGTCAAAAAGGCCGAAAAACGTGGCTCTTTTTTCAGCAGCTATTTTCCTAAAACATGTTATACCCAAAACATGCATGAGCATTCCTTGCTATGTTCTCCAATCAGTTACTCCTGGGCATTTCAATTTACAACCACCTATCTTGAAAGTTTTTATGAAATATTGAGCTTGCTCGCATCACTAAAATCCTCAGTTTGAGAGTTAACTAGTTTCTTTTTCTTGATCTTTTCGTTTCTCGTCCAATTTGAACTATAGGATTGTGGAAAGATCCAACTTGGCTGCCCTTGAGTTCATAATGTCTAAGCAACCACGCGGAAAAGTCAGAATTGGTGCAGGCAATACTGTAGGTGTGAGGACATCTGATATTTTTGATGAGTTGGAGAAATTCCAGGCCAGATACGCTCGCCATAAAGCCTCTACAAGTTATTCCAAGGTTATTTATTTTTGTTTGCCTTAATTGATCTCTTAGGTAGTTGTAATTCTTTTCAATGGAACCATGTTAAACTTGAAGTTTTCAGCTCTAAAAATGCATTTATTGTCGTGATAGGTGTCTAGGTTGGTTTCTTAACTCTCCACATAATTCACTCCATAGCTCTCACACAATTTTTGGGATGGAAATAATGTATGAGTACGAAAAAGGGTTAGATGTGATCTATGCACCTCACAGTTGGATCGCTTAATCATTGAACAATTTCCTTGGATCCAGCAAAAATCATCACGAAAACAGATATAATTGAATTCAAAGAACCATCTGTCGTTGATTAATTGTTGCAATGGCGAGAGCCAGCACGAAAAATGGGGTGAGCCGAATAGAAAGTTAAAAAAAAAATCATATAAGCTCTAACTGTTTTGGGATAATTACAAAAACTATCCCATGAGGTTTGATTCTATATTACACTTTAGCCACTTCATAAGCACATTTCAAACACCCCCAAACATTTGTATAAGTATTGCAATTATCCCTTTACATTAAATACATAATCAAAACTCAAGGGTTCTTTTGTAATTCTCAAACATCTCTAGGTTTTTTATAACTAGCCCAAGCCTCATGGTTAGTTTTTGTAATTTCTCTTTTTTCTCTCTCGACACTGCCTGGCCAGAGACAGGAGTGGGCCGGGCCCAGTATGGCCCCGTCTTCGCCATCGATTTGTTGAATCAATCATATATCATTACCGTATGTATGTTGTAATACAAAATGTATTTTGCTAAATAAACCCGGCAGTTGAGGTTTTGCTAATCAAAAGCTTTTCTCATTGAAGGAATTAGAAAGTCACAGAGCATCAACAATGTCAGCTATTCAAGCCATTCAAATGATATCAAATTGGTTATACTGGCAATCTCCCAATACATATTCCACGCCTCCAGCTACCCAGAATTCGCAACCTGGCACAAGAAGACAAGCCGGACCAAATATTAAGCGGCTGAAAGCTGCCGCTGAAGCCAGAAAACAAGCAACAACCACTTCACGGCCAAAAGAATCATCGATTAGCACGTACGAGTACTGGGCGGGTCCCTCAACACTTGTACTACCAGAGGCAACCACACCAGATTCTCCCTCCAAAGCTACACTTGACACTATTAGAAAAACGAATCGACCGAGGAGTAATGCTGAATTCTTGGTCCCCAAGAAAGATTCGGGTAACCCTTTCCGGTGGGGCGTGCCTATCGGAACGGCCGTTGTGGCTGCAGTTGTGGTTCGGTTACAGCTTGGAGAGACGACGGGTGGTCTAAAAGACCACATTGGTGGTTCTATGGTGCTGGACATTGTTAATAGTTCTTGGTTGCAGGTTGGTTTAGCAGGTGTTACGTGGTACCTCATTGGTATGTATGTAGTGGCACTAGTGGAAGCCGTTGTTCGGAGGAAATGAGGAACGCATAGAATACTGTCATCTATTCCTGTATTTTAACTCTGTATAGTATTTGGTATATAAATGTTTGAATTAAGTACAATACTTTGTGACTGGAGACAGAACAAAGTTTCAGTATAGTGGCAACAGCACAACTGTCAACTGCCTTATATCCAATTTTATACATTACTGATTAAGATTATTCTCATTTCATTTATTTTGGTTGAAATTAGTGTTACTTTACTTTTAACATAAATCCCATCTCTCTCTCTCTCTCTCTATATATATATATATAGGGAGGGGATCCTGTTAGGTAAGACCATAAGACCAAATCTACACCATCAGAAACATAAATCAATGGCCAAGATCTAAATAAATCTATACAGCTTTTCATATGAAAATATACATTGTAGGGGGTAAAATAGGAATCGAGCAAATTATATATAGTAACCGCTTTCTAAAAATTAGGGACGTGATCTTGTATTGATCACGTCCCCATAATCAGTGATTCACCTTTCCTTTCTCCCTTCCCATTCGAACATGCAAATTATTCAAATATGGCAACATAATCATGCAACAATTAATGAAAAGTATACAATTACACAAAACTAACTATACATTAAAACATTACTAAGTATACATAAATAATTAACTAAGTATACAATTACACTAAACTACTTGTACATTAAAACATTACTAAGTATACAGAAACATTTAACTAAGTATAAAATTACATTGAACTAACTATACATTAAAATATTACTAAGTATACGAAACATTTAACTAAGTATACAATTGCATCTTTGAACTAAATACACAATTCCATTGAATTACTTATATAACTAAGTATACAATTCAATTGAACTAAGTATACAATTCCATTGAACTAAGTATACAAATTCACTAAACTACTTACTAAACAACTTATATAACTAAGAATATGATTCCACTAATCCAAGTATACAAATCCACCGAACTAAATATACAATAAAACATGACTAAGTATACAAGTCCACTAAACTAAGAATACAATAAAATGACTGTTCACAAATATGGCGGAAAGAAGTATCAAGTTTGAAAACAATGCTTGAAGTTGATGAATTTTCCTCCCTAAAAATCGGAAATCGAAAGGTAGGATTATGTTTCCTTAAAAATTGCTAATAACCGTTCAATTAACAAAACCGATTAAATAAAAAAGTACAATTATACCCTTATAAGCCTAAATTAACTAAAATGATCTACACCATCCAAACTTTTAAATCAAGAGTCCATAAGTGTTCTTATGGACTAACATAAAGGATTGGTCTCATTTGAACCAATCCATATATATATATATATAATAGCGAGTAAACTGGAACTTTTATTTTCCCGCTCTTTTTGCTTATTATATTAGGAAACAATTGTAAACATTATAAATGGTAATTATTATAAATTTTTATATTAGGAAACTATCATAAATGGTATTCTTATTTTATATGTATAAAAATTAGGAAAACTTTATTTCTTGGTGTTCCTACTTTATACCAAAAGTGAGTTTATAGTATCAATTATATATATATATAATATATAGATTTTAAAAATTATAAATAGCATTTTACCATAATTGATATTAGTATACATCGATTCTTCTTAAATATATATTACAAGGATTTGTTGATTCCATACATCATATCTTCATCAAATATATTGTTTATTTGTTTCAATGGTGTCGATGCAATTTTGAATAATATAATATTAATTAATCAAGTTTTAAATACTAATGGCTATTTAAACTTTCCTAAATTATTTAATAATTATTAAAATAAATGAATTATGATTTTGTGTATCTTTCACTATTGAATTAACAATTGATTTTGTGTTTAGAGATTTTTTTGGCAGCTTATTATTTATACTAAATTCTCTTATGTTTATACTACTTAAATTGCATTACACTTTGATATTATTGATCCTAAATTCGAAGCATAACCACCAAATATGACTTCATCTTCACGTTCCCCTCTATTTCTGTTTTCATCAAGTGTCCCACCAACATCGACATTATTGAACTCGAATTCTGCAATAAACAAGAGTTTTTATATAAACTATATCGTAGATTTGTACAGACGATATTTGATGAGTTTCTTTATTGATTATTCTTGATAGTATTGTTGTATTTTTTTTAAGTTGTTTTTGTATTATTTTTTTATTTTTTTATTATTCCTCATACTAACATATTTTCTGTCAACATATTTTGTGTCAATATTTTTTGTGTCAACATATATTTTCCGGAGAGGTCTCTTGTAAGGAAGACCCTTACTGATCCTATTCAAGAAGACGGATCCTACCCGCAACCCGGCCTTGACCCACCCGCTCCCAGCCCACACGCGACCCAGCCCACCCGCTCCCAGCCCCCACACGCCGACGGCCAGCCCACCCGCTCCCAGCCCACACACGACCCAGCCCCACCCGCTCCCAGCCCACACGCTGACCCGCTGACCCAGCTCCCCAGCCCCCACACTGACCCAGCGCCCCCCCACCCCTCTTATTTAAAAAAGAAAGAGCTCCACATGGGAATTGAACCCGCAACCTTAATAGATTTAAGGTGATGTTTCTACCACTATACTACTAGTCTTATTGTGCAAATTTAGTATAATAATTTATATAACCCATTTTGTGCAGCGCCCCAACCCCTCTCTTATTTAGAAAAAAAAGAGCTCCACAGGGGAATTGAACCCGCAACCTTAATAGACTTAAGGTGGTGTTCTACCACTATACCACCAAAGTCTTATTATGCAAATTTAGTATAACAATTTATATAACCCCATTCATAAATACGCCCGGTAATTATAAAAAATTTAAAAACACCTATAAATGTAAAGGCTAAGAATCGAACCCAAGTCTATTAAAAAAAACATGATATATTATATCAATAAATGGATACTTATAAAAGTGTTACTTTAACTACATCATATTTATTTTTTATTGTTTCTCTTTATTTGTTCCTATTTTGTAACTGTATTAAGAAATCTGATACTTTATCTCAACAAGCGGATACTTTTACTTATAAAAGTGTTACTTTAACTATATCATATTTATTTTTTATTGTTTCTCTTTTTTTGTTCCTATTTTGTAACTGTATTAAGAAATCTGATACTTTATCTCAACAAGCGGATACTTTTACTTATAAAAGTGTTACTTTAACTATATCATATTTATTTTTTATTTTTCCTTCTTTCCTTCATTTCTAATTTGTGACTATATTAAAAAACATGATACTTTATCTCAAAAAATAGATACTTTAACGTATAAAAGTGTTACTTTAACTATATCATATTTATTTTTTATTTTTCCTTCTTTCCTTCATTTCTAATTTGTGACTATATTAAAAAACATGATACCTTATCTCAAAAAATAGATACTTTAACGTATAAAAGTGTTACTTTAATATGTTATATATATATATATATATATATATATATATATATATATATTATAATATATTCATAATTTGTGGCTATATTAAAAAACATGATACTTTATCTCAACAAATAGATACTTTAACGTATAAAAGTGTTACTTTAACTCTGTTATATATATTTATTATAATATATTCATAATTTGTGACTATATTAAAAAATATGTTACTTTATCTCAAAAAACAAATACTTTTACTTGTAAAAGTATTACTTTAACTCTATCATATTTATTATTCATCTTTCTTTGTATTTATTATTAAAAATGTAATATTTTATTTAAAAAACAGATATTTTTACTCTTAAAACATGATATTTTGCCTCAAAAAATATATATTTTTACTCATAAAGGTGTTACTTTAACTCGATATATTTATTTGTCCTTCAATGTAATGTAATATTTAATATCATAAAAGTATCATATTTAATATAAAATGTATCACTATTTCAAAGACAATTATCATTTTTTCAATGGAAAAAACATTAGTTACAAGACTAGAACGCAGTACATTAAAAATCTTATTTTTTGAATATATAAAAATTAAAGTATCAATGTTCACCTTAAAAGTATCATATTTATTATAAAAGTATTACTATTTTCGGATAAAGTATAGTTTCCTATTCAAAGAGTTTAAATTTTTAAAATGAAGGGATGATAATGAAGCTTTATATTCATGGATATATTCATGGTTATACAAAATATGCACAACAAGAACCGGTGGCCTAGTGGTAGAACACCATCTTACCTTTATTAAGGTCATGAGTTCAATTCCCATGTGGCCCTCTTTTTATTTAAAATAAGAGGGTCTGGCGTGGGTGGGCCATGACAGGGCTTGTGGGTCGGGTGTGAGCTTGGGGCGGGTAGTTGCGTTTTTTTTTTTTTTTTAATTGTACCGTCTGCGAGTTGGGCTGGGGCGGGTTGGCGGGTCATTTGGAGGATCCGTCTTACGGAATAGGATCCGTAAGACGGTCCTATATGAGTTTTGCCTCTTTTTCGATCATGTATATAAACTTCTATCCCCGCCAACATTTTTTTTTGTTATTAGTTTTATAGTTTAATTCGGCAATTATTGTTTTGTTTTGATTCGGCAACATTTATTTTGGTTATTAGTTTTATAGTTTTGATTCGGCAATAAACTTCTATCTACTTATTGTAATGGCTTCTTATATTGTTCAATTAGAAATTCATTATAAATCGTAATTACATTAAATTTTTTTGTGTCATTTGTCTTCCATTCAAATTCAACAGATTAATTTAATGGTCTTACACTATTAAATTTTGACCTGCATAATGTGAACGGACACAAATTAAAAATTGACTATGGATTCAGGGTTCACGTCAAGATTTGAGTCAACTTTTATTGACAGTCAGACATAAACAGTTCATTAATTTACGATTGACTATAATGAGCGGGAAATTTATATTCAAATAGGTATATTTTATTTTTTATTTATTATTTTGTCACAGACTCGGAACTTAACTCTAGAGTTATTCATTCTCAATCAGTTGGTGATAATGTATTAATTTTATATTGTTGATTGGATCTTTAATGCATTTCATTTCTTTTATTTGAAATTTTTATAGATAGCAAATTAATGACATAGTACTTTAACAAGATCATCTTAATTTATCCGTGAAAGAAGTTTCTTCTCCAGACAAATTCAAACTAAAGAATGTTGACTCTTTTCTGTATTTTGATGATGACAATAATGTTAAAAGAAAGCTTGAGGCGAGAATTCTCAAGACAGGCTCTTTGAAGAAAACTAAGGCGAGCTTATCAAGAAGGAAAATGATTAGAGTGATGTATGATTGATGTTTTTGAACTACTTATAGACTTTATTTATATTTGAATGTTTATGATGTCACTTTTTAATGGAGAGTTTCTATGAACAATATATTATTATTAATGAAATATTTGTTTCTTATATCATGCTTTAGAATAATTATCGAATATTTGTTTTGTATTGGTTCAATTGCAATTAGTATAATTTTGTTAAATTAGTATTCTTTATTACATTTGTTTTTGGAATATTCTTTTACTATATGTCATTACAAACTATAAATGACATTATAATTTTTGAATAAAAAGTCTTATAACTTTTGGATAATAAAAAGTCTTATACCTTTTTAATAAACAAGTCCTATTAACTACCAAATTGACATCAACTTTGTATCAAAAAAGTTTACTCGAATAGTGAAGCTTAAAAAGCCATAATACAAGGAAAACAATTAAATACCAACTTATTATTGATAAATAGTTTCATTACAAATTAATAATGTAAAACACTAATACACGTGCAACGACGGGGAATTACTAGTATATATATGACAAACATGTTTCAAAATTTGTTTTCCCACCTATTTGCACTTGCTAAAAACTAAATTAGATATTTTTTAATGAAAAATAAAAAAGCAAAATGGATATATATGTCAAATATCTTTGTAACTATATCATTAATTTTGCTATTCTTAATTATGGTATGCATTGACATTTTAATTGTAACGCCCCATTTTTTTTTTTTTTTTTTTTAGTGCATTTTTTTTTAGCGTTACTAAAATTTTAAAAAAATACGTGTAAATTTTTTTTTTAAATAGATAAATGAAAAGTTTAGCGGAAGCATTAATGAGAATACTTAAAGTCTTAAGAAATAAGTATAGAGTATTTGTCAAAAATTAAAAATCCACTCAAAACACTTTGAAATAAATTAAAAAGAAAATAGTACACCACAATTGTTCGAAATTTAAAACGAGTTAATAGTTCTTGAAATTGAAATAATTAAAAGTGAAATCATCGCTATTCTCCCACATCCGCAACGCATCCATCCGTATGATCCGAAAAAGATTTGAATTTAGGGTGAGTAATCATATACTCGGTAGGGATAAAGATTGTCCAAGCTAAATACGAAAAGTGTACAATTACATAAATTAACACATAACCTTTCCCTGTTGGCATAAGTCGAATAGCACATAACCTTTTCCCGTAGGGGCACGAATGCCATATTTTCCTTTCCCGTGGCGCGAGGCCAAAAATTTTCCTTTCCCGTAGGCACGAATGCCATATTTTCCTTTCCGTGAACGAGGCCAAAAATTTTCCTTTCCGTAGGCACGAATGCCATGTTTTCCTTTTCCGTGTACGAGGCCAAAAATTTTCCTTTCCGTGCACGAATGCCATATTTTTCTTTCGTGGCGCGAGGCCAAAAATTTTCCTTTCGTGGTACGAATGCCAAAATTTCCTTTCCCGTGACACGAATGCCAAATTTTCCTTTCCGTGGCATGAAGCCAAAATTTTTCCTTTCCCATTGCATAAACATACATAGCATACATTGTAAGGAAAAACATGTCATTTATAAAAATAATCATATCATGTAGCACATTAAAAGCATAAAATTCAAATAATTATGCATGTCATGTAATACATCGAAAGCATATGATTCACATAATTATACGTATCATTTAAACATTTAAAATGTGTAATTTACATAATTGAACAGTTTAGGCATTTAACAAGGACAATGAAATATACACATAAAATGTGATAAAAATCCCTACCTCAATCAGCAAAATAAAGTAGATGCACAAATAGCTCGAAAGTAGAAGTCCTAATTGTACGGTTCTTCGTCGCCTACAATATAAATTTAACATGATTTAGGCCTGGAGATTAAGTAGTAACTTATAATTGAAATAATTATATTTATAAAATAGTCTAGGGCTTTTTAGTATGAAAAATTAACTAAAAATATATGTTTTTGGGCCTAATTAAAAGAAATTAAAAGTGAAATTTGAGATTTTGGACTAAACTAAAAAATTTGGGGTTAGACTGAAAAATCTAGAAAGTCTAAATAAGTTATAGGGGTAAATTTGAAATTCTAAATATTTTAAGATAGAAACCTGGACTGAATTAAAACCTGTTTGGGTCTAAATTAAAAATTCCAGAAACATTCATATGGAAATAGGATTTAATTGAAATCTAAATGGGTTACACTAAAAATTTCAAAATTTACATATGAACCAAACTTTATGTCAAATTTTCAAAAACAAGCCCCTAACACAATTCCCTTCTCTTTTCTTAATCTCACTCACGCACGCACACACACTTACACACACAAAACTCTACACATTACACACACATGCATACACACGGTTACACACACACACAAACACACCACACACAAACACACACTTACATACAGTAGCATTACACACACATGCATACACACGGTTACACACACACACAATCACACATACTCATAAACACAACCAGGCGCACACACACACACACAAATCATACATATAATGTTTGACACACACACACATACACATTAATCACACAAACACACAACAGTCACACAAACACAAACAAATCTCAACCCGTAAACTCCGACAAACTCCGGCGAAAACTACACCGGACAGAAAAATTTGCATTGAGTATGATAAAAATTGAAGGACGATCAATATGAACTTACCTTGTATTCTTGGTTGAATTATGTATTTGATAATGAGTTTGGAGAAGATAGAATAAATGGTTGGTTTTGAAGAAGAAAATAATAGTACATCTCTTAACTTTGCTGATAACATGGGGATGGGGAATGGGCTAAAGTTGGGCATAATGGCAAAAAGCAACAAAGATGAGGTTATCTAAAAAAAAACATTATTATCTGCTCCCCACTAATTGCTAATGAAAAAGAAAAAAATAAACTTGATTATCAAAAAATTTAGGATAAGAAAATACTGATTATGGGTTTTACATTAATTTAGGTATTTCCAATTAGAACTAAATACTATACACGTGAATTTAGAAATATTTAAAAAAAAAAAGAAAGATAGTTTGTTGCCCAAAATTATTGTAATTTATCAAATTTATGTATGACTAATCAATATTAAATATTTTTAAAAAACAAAAAGATCTAAAAGAAAATATAAAAAAATCGGCATTATTGGCTATAATATTATCTCATTTGTTTTTTACGATCATTTTAATACGATTTTATAATTTTAACCAAATCATTAATTGTAATGAGATTATATATTTTCGGAAATAGTATTTTAGAATCGTAATTTGGTCTTACAATATGTTTAGTCTATTAATTGTCTTATTATATTAATAGATAAATATAAATTGAATTTACTTTTTAAAGATTTTAAAATTTATAAACAATATCGAAACACATGTTTGGAGTGTAATATTAAATTTTTAACTTAAACGAATTATCTTAGAACAATTCGGATAAATTACAAACTCGAATTGTTTTATATATTTTAAAATTTTGATATAACTCAAATCCTTAATATATAATTCATAATATATAACGAAAAAGAATATAATATTATTCTAAAACGAAAAAATATATATGGAGTGTGCTAAATTTTAAATTATATTAATGAGTCATTATATTTGAAAATCATATATTTTAATTGTATTGTAATATAATTTTTAAAGTACAAACTTCTAATTGTATTATTATATTTATAAATAAAGTTGAATTTAATTTATTTTTAACAATGTATAAATATTATCATATATATGTTTGAAGTGTAATATAATATTGTTGTTGAAATTTGAAATAAATAAAAGATCCTAAAAATAAGTGTTCATAACATATTATTAAAATAGAGTATAATGCAATTTCAAAAACTATAAAAACAATTGATTCATTGGTTTCTCTATTAAATTATTTACACATAAAAATTTAATTAATATTTTAATGACATACATATTTCTTATTATTGTAAAATTATTAGGATAAAATGATGAATATTATTTATTTTAAAATATACTAAAAATCTAAGTTAGGCCCACAAAGCCGGGAGGCCCGATCAGGCCAGTCATTTCATAGGGTGAAGTGGGTCGAATCGATCTCGAAAATAGATTAGATGGAATTTCGGCATTACTCAACCTGATTTTCTCTTTGGCCCATCGTGCTTGACCGGGCTTTATTTGTGACTCTATTTATTATTAGGATAGTCCGTGCATCGCACAAGGGCCTCATCTAATTTTTCGTTTCATAGAAAGATTTTTGACATTGTATTAGCACATTTCATCAAGATATCATTAACAAATTAGTAAAAATTAACTACTTACAACAACTTAAGTAGGAATACTATTTTTTTCAGTATTTTTATTGTGAATTTGACATTAGATTTTGTGAACTGAAATTGTGTTTGGATGCCCCTATGGCCTATGCACAACAATATCTGGGAAATTTCTTCTATCAGATGTTCAAAATACAAATATGGGTTCAACAATAAGAAAATACTTGCAGAAAACATGCACAACAAAGTTACTTGAGCACCAAAATTGCGTTTCAAACACAATCAAATTAGTTAAGGATCAATCACATCTCGACTCATCTCCGAAAATAAATAAAAAAGAAAAAAACTCATAATCGAATGAAGAGTTTTGATCCGGCCAATCAAAAGTTTGGAAATTCGCCGGCTTTGGCTACTACTAAAGGATAATTACAAAAACTACCCGAGGTTTGGGGAAATTACAAAAACACATAAAAGTTTCAAATTACAAAAACACCAATGTTTGATTCTGTCTTAAATGTAATGGTGGTGTTCGAAAGAAGGGGCAAAGTGTAATATAGAACCAAACATCAATGAGATTTATGTTAAAAACACCTGGGTTTTTTTGTTATTAGCTCAAACCTCATGAGTAGTATTTGTAACTATCCCTACTAGTAATGAAACATTGGTAAGAAACAAAGCTCTCCAAAGTTCCGCAAATCATCAAAACCCGGGACCTTAGAAATGCAAAAGATGAGTACAGGACAACTAAATATTACCAATACCATTTTTACTTTATACAAAAGCACCCATACCTCTAGATAAAGATTTTATGAAGGCAATAAAACAAAACCAAGAGAGTAAAGAGAGAACAAAAAGAGGAAACCACCATCATATAAGAGCACAGAGCATAACAGAAGCATTTATTTTATGAGCATCCAAATTAGCTCTTTAATGACATTTAATCAGTAAAATCGCAACTCCGTGTAAGGCGCTGCGAATGAGTAACGCTACCAGGAAATATTATATCATCAACCTAAAAATTATCTATTTTCAATTAACCAGTTTCTATGTAAAGATGTCAACACAAGCTTCCTATGTTAGCCCCCGTCTCAGCAACAAGGATATTTCCTGATCTGAATGCTCTAAAATCAAGAACGGGACAGTTCCATCGACTATTTTTATGGATATGCAAAATGTCAATGGCATTTGTAGTTAATTCCTTCATCATCCACCACGGCTTCTGGTTAGGCTAAATGCAACATACCGGTTTTCGCAGAAAAACTACCAGAAAGCTCTGAAGCTCTTTCCACACCGTTTGACCTATAAGGTGCAATTATATGAGTTGCTTGCTGAAGGGGACCAAGTAACTCGTTGTCGATGCAATCATACCTGCAAATCGTCTCTTTCGAAATGAGTTTTTATGGGTTTAATAACAACGAAACTCATTTTGGTGTTTGCATTTAACTGAAACACCAAAACTGGATATTAAACTATAATACTTTGTTGGAAAATTACATGGTTTCTGGCCACCAAATTGATCATATACTCAACCCAAGAAACATATTCATTCAAGAGACATGTGTATACATACAGATATGCTATAACATAAATATATACGTGTTTATACATTAGTTTATGAGAACTGAATTAATGTACTGCATGGAAAGGACCGGTACATTATTAAACATAATCCAAATACTGCAGATATTGTAAAATACAAATTTCACAATAGACAGTATTTTATATCATTATTTAAAGATGTAGCATTATCTATTAATTAGTGCATGTATCAGGAAAAATAATATCATACATCTTGGATTTTATACAATTCTCTCGGCATATCATACATGTAGTGGTAGGCCATATATAGCAAATACAATCTTCCTGTCTATCTCATTCACCTAGAGTTACATACTTACATGTGTCTCTTTGATAACGTTCAGAGTACACATGAATTATGATTTCTTAGGAGTGGCAATCTTCGACACGACACAAATAAACGACCATAATCTAGCATGTTATAAGCGGGTTAGTGTAGGGATGGCAATTCGCCCCGCCCCGTGCGTTTTTTTTTTTTTGTTTTTTTAATATAATTAATATATATTTTACATGTATATTATATAAGATAATATAATTTTATGTACTTAATAATATATTTAACATATATAATGACAAATTTTACAAATAATATGTATTTATAATACAAAATATAAGATAAAAAAATTATTAATAATATAAAATACAAGATAAGAATATTAAAATAATAAAAAAAAATCCAACATGGGTCGCCCACGCCCGTGGAGGGACGGGCAGGTCTGGGTATCTTGAGATACCCGCCCCATTGCCATCTCTAGGTTAGTGTTGAGGAGTTTCAGGTTCGGATCATAATTGGGTTTAACCCAAATAATAAACGGGCCTAATTCTGGCTTGACCTGAAATGCCCCATTTAACTTTTTGGAATTTGTTTTGTACTATTCAATATATAACTTAATCCAAAGACCCCATATAACTCAATAAATAGATGGATTATTCAGTTTTAAAAATATACAGGTCATTTGTCTCAATCCGACCCACGAACCAGAACACGACCCACCCCTAAAATTTAGAGTTCTGATGAAAGTAAGGGGAAAGAAATGCACTTTTTTAGTTTCAATAGTAAACAGGTATCAAAATTCCAGTTCAAAAAACAGACTTACAATTTTCTGCATAGGTTATCCGTAACTGCTGAGAGATTGATGATTTTCATTCTTATTTCCAAAACTTTATCTTCGGGATAATCTGCAAACGGCTCTTCCAAAGACATTGAGAGTCTCTCAATATTTGTCTCAAGTTGCTGCTGCTGGTCCTCAAAAAGATTCTGCTTTATCGTCTGCTCTTGTTTGCTCATTTCATTCTTGAATAGCTCCTCACCAAACATAAAATACGCAAATGGATACGAATACAAGAGTATATGCCTGGATCTGGTGAGTCTATAAAATCCATTCGACACCCAACTACAATCTTTAGTCTCCAATTCTCTTGATTCTAAAGCGTCCATCTTATGCCGCAATTTTTCTTTCAATTTTTCTTCAGCCTTTAAAGAATCCATATGAGCTTTGTAGCGATTAAAATAGTGAGTGTAGCGCCAAAGTGCTTTTCTTGCAAGCTCAGTTTCCTGGACACGCTCTTCTTTGTATCGCCCACACTCGTGATTAGCTATGCCATTCCAGTTGTGTTGTGTACCAGTGGGCCTGCCACATAGCCAACTGCATAATACACAGTTGAAAATAAGCGAAAAATGCTAAAATAATAGGGATAATTACAAATGCACCCCTGAGGTATGGGCTAATTACAAAAAAAAAAAAAGGCAGAAATGTTTCAAAATACAAAAACACACCCCCCCAAAGGTTTGATTCCGTCTTAAATTTAAGGGGATAAATGTAATATTTCTATAAATACCAGAGGGGGTTTGAAATGTCTTTTTTTCTGATGAAGGGGGAAAATGTAAGATGGAATCAAACCACAATGGGATGTTTTTCAAAAACCTCTCGGTTTTTTTATAAATAGCCGAAACCTCTGGGTTTTTTTTTTTTTTTGTAATTATCCCAAAATAATAAGGCTTCTTGAGCTGTCAGGCAGGAGGCTATGGTGCACATGTTAGAATTAAAAGCTATACAAAGTAACAAATAGGAGTATTTTTCAGAGACAGAATTATACTACACAAGAATCACAATTCAGCATATATTACAGAAAGGCATGACAAAAATTAGACAAAACAAATTGATAAAATACCAAATCAGCAGGAATTCAGTCATTTGTCACAGAAAACAAAGGCCGACATCTTATATGCTAGAATTGGATCGTAGCAGACTTCTATGATGTGATATCAAGTAATAAACAATCCGATTTTTGTGAAGAAAAATAGGTCCAGTCATTTCAGAATGAGTGCACATATGAATCGTAGCTTTCAAGCATATAGTACAGTATTGAAACAATAAAAACATGCATATTACTCGTGTTTCTCTTGAAATGCTGAAGACGACAAAATACACAAGCTTCTTTCCATTTAAGTTCTTTCAAAGATGCCTTTGAGGAATACTGTGTCAGCATGTTTTTTGACAAATGATAAGTCAGGAATATAAAAAATGCAAGATTTCTTAGCATTTAATAACTTACTGAACATGTGAATCTAATATTCATCAACCGCTGATCATTTTCCTGCTTCTCTTATGTATATCATTAGTACGGCGTGCAAACTGAGCAGACATGAACTTATGCATCCATATATGTTGAATAATATGTGAAAACGAAAACTGACATTAAACAGCAAAAGCTAAAACATAAAAAAAGGGATAATTACAAAAAAAAGAAAAAAAAACCTGAGGTTTGGGCTAAATACAAAAAAAAATCCAGAGATGTTTCAAAATTACAAAAGCCCCTTCTATAAATATCAGAGGGGTTTTGAAATGTATTTTGCTTATGAAGGGGGAAATGTAAGACAATCAAACCGCTAAGAGTTTTTTGTAATTTTCAAATATCTGTGGAGTTTTTTGTAATTAGACCGAACCTTAGGTTTTTTTTTTTTTTTTTTTTATTTTGTAATTATCCCATGAAAAATCAAACTATACAACATAATGAAAAAGAAGAGAAAAGCTCTCACCAAAAGGGTTGTCCACAAATACATCGTACTAGATTGCATCCCCCATTCTTGTCCACTGGCTTATGGCATTTGGGACAATATTTTGTATTCACTGTAATCCAATTAACAGTCTCCGATTCGTCCTTGCACTTTCTGACCCAAAGTTCCCACATCAGACATGAACAGGGTGAGTGCGCTTCAGAGGAGCAACTAAAACAGAATTGTAAACCACAAGCACACTCAACCTCACAATACTCGTCATCCTCAACACGAATTGCATTCCCGCAATGAGGAACACTAGGGCACCATTTCACCTTCTTATTATCCTCAATATAAGATTCTAGGAGGAAACGATCGAACTTCTCCGCCAACTGTGGGTCCCTTGCGCTCACTAGATTTCTGATATTTTCTTCATTGCATATTGAATAGCACTTGTGGGCCATGCATGTAATTCGTCGACTCTGTCCCTCATTTATTTTCACTATAAAATGCTCCGTCCAACCTAATCAGCACAATAGAACCAGCCATTCAAATAAGGCATTCACAAACTAAAATTTTAACCATAAACATGAAATTTAACAGGTTTCACATAAAATTTGAAGAAGAAAGAATATAACTCAAGAAACAAACGTAGCGTAGTCTTTTAACAAGTGATATTCTTACATTCATTGCAGAAACAATGGCCACAATCCATGGTTGTGGTTTTGTTGCGGGAAATTCCTCAAAGCAAATTTCACATGATATTTTTGAAGAAACGTTAGATGAACTAAGATTGTTGGTCTCCACCACCGATACCCCAGCTTCTGCATACAATTGTTCTTTTCCTTTCTCAACAAATACCATAAAGACTTTATCAGCATCCCAACGATAATGAATAAGCAATGTCCGCGCATGATGTTCCTTTAATGAAAGCAAGTCCATCACTCTTTGCAAGTCATCTTTCTGGAAAATTCATGCCATGATTTTACACACTAATAAATAACAATAGAATTACAAAGCATTAGCATACGAGGGAGTATAAGAATCGGTTACAAACCTGTGCAGCCAAAAGTGATTCCTTCCTGATTACCTTCAAAACCAAGAAACACATTCATCAAATAACTTCCATGTCTGTAAAAGAAATATTATAATTTTCAAACTAAGAAAACTACTCAGAAAACTACTCATCGATTTAAAATATAGACAAACATCGCCCAACAAAGAATTTATCCATCTAAACTTCTGAACTGTATCCGAAATTGGCCCGGCGACCGACTTAAGCAGTATTCGATTTATTTACAATAGTACTCCTAATTTTAATCCATTTTGTCATATAAGAAAATTCCAACAATTATTTCAATAATTATATGGCAAGAGCATTAATTTTCAATAAATTATCTAGAAATGTCTCCCTCTGAAACATCCGCAGTTCACTGATCTACGTAAAATAAACCTCGAATAATAAATAATAATATTTTGTCTCGGCAGCCATGAAAACAGAGAGTAGCAAGCAAGAAAATCAAATAATTAGAAACTTCAATTATTCAGATATTAAAAAAAAAAAGAAAAAAGAAGAAGAAGAAGAAGAAATCTGACCCATTGCATCAACTAACATTCTTGGCTGCCTTTCATTTTTTGATGGAATAACCCAAAGAAGTTTTGAAAATTTATTTTCATTTTATTGTTTTAAAAGTGTATATATACCTTACAAGACGAAGCCTCGCCATTGAACCCAGAAAATTCAGTCTCATCTTCAGGTTCTTGAAAACCCACATCATCATAATCATCACAAACTCTATCGCAAAATTCATCATCGCTGCTCCCATACCCATAATCATCCGCCATTTAGTATTTCATAAAAGATTTATGGGCGGCGATCTTGATCAAAGTTTCTTATAACGAAAACACAAATACAAGCAAATACAAGAAGAGGTTACGCCGAATGGTTCTTGCTTTGCAAGTGAAGAATTGGGGTTTTAGCTTGGTGAGCGAGATATTGCTTTATATAGTTTCTTGTGATAATTACGAAAAAACGCCGAAAGTAACGAATAATTTGGCCATTAATTAACAGATACTAAACTGACGGTGCGATGACGGATGACTTTTTGGTCTGTCCTGCCTTTTTTAATCTTTTAACGTCGTTAGTCAATAGTCATTGATTTTCACTTTACTATTAGAGGTATTTGGCTAAATTTATTGAAATATATCTTATAACTTCCTGCATTTTATTAGATGTTTTTAGAATTTATAATATGTTAGATCTTATTTTTAAAATAAATGGTTGAAGTGCTTGGATAAAATAAGATGAAAGAACTTTTAAGTAAAGCATAATTAATTCATTTTCTAGATTTCACTCAAGTAAATAAGCTATACCAAGTATTGGTTAATTACATTCTAGTTCTGTAATAAAACTATTATTGTATTTTTATATGGTACAATACAAAGTCAAATATTTAAAATTTTAAACTAGCTATCATATTAAGTTTTCAGTTATCTTATTTTAAAATTTTGACTCGGATCAACGAGCTATCATATTAAGTCCATTAGACGAATCCCCAACACTTGATCCGGGTCTTTAAAAAAATTGCTCTCTTGCTCGATCCAACCTCCATCCTCTCTCTCTCTCTCTCTCTCTCTCTCTCTCTCTCTCTCTCTCTCTCTCTCTCTCTCTCTCTCTCTCTCTCTCTCCTTGGGTCTCTCTCTCTCTCCTTGGGTCTATCTCTTAATATTGTTCATTTTATTGGTGCATGTTGCAAACCCATGGTTTGGTGTTTTTATCTCATTAGAGTGGTGGTTCCATGATGAATCAAATTATATTACAAAAAGTTGTTTTTGTTTTTGCAATCTTTGGCTCTCAGTCAGTCATCTTTTATCTTGCTTTAAATTTAATGTAAACTAATTCAATCATTATTCTTGGAAAAGTGTATCAACTCGAAGTGTTTTAGGGAGCTACTAATACTTTTCAAAAGTATTATTAATACTTTTTAGGAAAAATAAATAATACCATTTAGTGAGACTACGAAATGCTTTACAATGGCTATTAATATTTTTTTGGGGAAAATAATATTTCACTAATACTTTTAAGAGAAAAACTAATACTTTCAGCGAAAATTACTAATACCTTTAAGGAAAAACCTAATACTTTTCATGGACTATCGATACATTTTAGGGGCAAAAAACTAATATTTTTCAGAGAACAACAAAATACTGGGAACTACTAATATTTTTTCGAGGGACTCGCTAATTTTTTTTTTGTGGGGGAGGTGGGGAACTAATACATTTTGGAGCCCTAGTGATAGTATGTCACATCTTAATATTACAAAAATATCACCGCCCCCGTGATACTATGATACGACCTATATTACAAAAATGCTACAATCCTCATAATATTATAAAAATGTCACCTCTTAATATTTCAAAATTATCATTGGATTTGGTTTGGTACCCGTCTAACATATTTTGGCTCGTTCAACCGTCTCAGTAAAGAGTTTTTGCCAACTTTTTATAATAAGTTTTGTAATTATTCCGAAGATATATTTCAAAGCAATCTTTCTATATCAAAGACTTCTCTTTCTAATTATCTGTGTGTAACTTTGAACTGTGTTGGTTTTCTAAGAAATGGCTGGAAACACGAGACAAAATATCGAAGTCGATGTTAGAATTAGATTTTACATCAGTGTTTTAACGGCAATGCAATTGTCTCTAAGTTACAATGACTTCCGTTCTTAAGTTAGTAGCACAACAAAACTTAACAACTCAACAAACTATAAGTGTTTAAGCACTTTCAAGTTTTGAAGGAAGAACATAAATTCAATATGTTGTTTATCCTAAAATCCATGTGTTATTTTTCAGACATGTAGAGGGTATATATCTAATGAGTTTGAAAGTTGTGTTTTTCGGACACAACCTATGGAATAGGCATGACTTTTGGCTCGAAGAGACAAGTTTCGCGGCCACACCTTTCTGCACTTATCAAATGCATCAGTTTTGAATTGCGCAGCCACACACAAAGCGAGTGACCGAAACTTTTCGCCACTGAATGATCTGTGTGGTCACACACAAAGTTGTGTGATCTCGCCAACTCATGACCGACTTGCACGATCGCTCATGTGTTGCGTGGTCGTCGGCGCTTCTTGGAGTGTCGCACACTATTCCGTTGTTTGCGCACCTATTTTTAGAGAATTAAAATACATTTTGTCCAAAAAGATAAGGGCTATGCAAGCCCAATCCCAAATCGGTCGGCCGATGCAAGCGCGACGGCTATGTCACATGTGTATTTAGGTCGAACCCACTAGCATATAGGTCATCTCGTTTCTAAAATTTTCTGGTACCCAAGGGCCCAAATAAAATAATCCAACGTGAGTCATATAAGTTGAACTTATTTTAGATTATAAACCCATGTGGGATGAAAGTTTTACTCCACCCCCACATTTCCAATTTTCATGACAGGTTTATGTTTTAAGTGATCAACTCGGTGTATTAGTTTCTCATCCACTCAAATTTATTTTGAGAAATTTAAAATGCCTCGTCTACTCACTTCACCGATTATGATTATCGAATTTATTTTTATTTTCCATAAATGGAACTCACTTAAAATATTTGGTCACATATGGGTCAAAATCCATATCTTCAAAACCAAATTTTCAATAATAATTTATTTTAATAAGTTAGGGAGAGTGGAGAGGAGAAGGATAAGTAATTAAAAGAGTCTGGAAAATTAAAGGTGAGTAATACCACTTGAATTACAAAGCTCCTTCTTCCCAAAAAAAAAAAAAAAAAAAAGAATTACAAAGCTCCTGGTCTTTGTGTAATGTAATATATTGATACAAATTTAATTTTAAGATATTTTGATGTTTAAGAGCATTTCAGTAGTTAATTGTATTTTTGTACGTGTTGCACTATTTTAGAGGGAAATTTAAAGGAATTCAAGATTTATCTCCAACAAATCAACTCTATATTTCACTCTAAATTGGAATATTCTATTTGTATTCTTTGTTATATCGAATTAATCTTTTGCCGTGTGATGCACGGTGTATATTTGTTAGACACCCATTTTTGCATTGTGACATGTGTATTTCCTAATAGTTCTACAAATTCTATCTCCTGCATTTTAATAATTACAATATAGCATCAAAAAATAAACATAAAATAGTATTTTAATGTTTTTTTATTCATAAAATCAAAATAAAAAAATACCATACCACTAAACCTTAAGAAAATACATTATGGGTGGTGTATGGGCATAAGATGGGTTTGAATGGAATTTGAGAGGAAAGAGGGGAATGTTGGAGATAGTGGGGAATGTTGGGAGATTTAATGATATAAAATTGTAGTATAAGATGATGTGTAAAAGGTTTGTATTAAGGGTGTAATAATACACAAGATGATTACATAAGGTGTATATGTACAAGAGTTGGGTGGTATTTCTACACCAAATTACTCCTCATTGCCGTCCACTTAAGGGGCATTTGTGGTATTTCTTTTTTTTTTTGTCCCAAATTTGATGATAATAGATGAATAATATCAATCTCCAAAATAATTAGTGATTTCCTTGATCACTTATAAGTCTCATGATCACTTATTCTAAATCAAATTTTTAATTCTATAAGGTAAAAGTCTCTAAAATAAATAGTCTCTTAAAATTCTAAGGTGGCTAATAAATACACCAATAATAATAATGATCAATCAAGTGATCAAAAATGTGAAATAGAATTAATAATGATTATGATCACAAGTAATAAATAAAATGAAATTAAATGCAAATATATGTATCATTAATATTTACCCGTCAAAGTGACGTGGTAAAATAGTCAATAAAATACATAGACGATAAAAGGATCAATTACACGATCGGAAAAATTGGGGGCTTCACACCTCATTGTCTTCTTCGATTCCCATTAGACATTGCTCGGCTTCTTCATTGTCGGAAGTTTCAAGAAACTCATCCCAAGTTGTTATAATATCCCGTTGAAAAGTGGATGCTTTTGAATTACTCCTTTTATTTGCATATGCTTCATAGATGATAAGATTTCCAATAAGCTCATCAAAATTTAGAGTTTCTAAATTTTGAGATTCCATGATAGTCGTCACCTTTTCGGACCAAGAACCGGGAAGACCATTTAAAACTTTGGTAGCTTTGTCTTCTTACGAAATGACTTTTCCGAGTGCCCACAATGAATTAACGATGTTGTCTAGCCTTTCTACCATTTTTGAAATCCCTTCGCCCTCGAGCATTGTGAATTTTCGAAATCTTTAACAAGCATTGTCTTTCTAGCTTGTTTAACTTTCTTGGTGCCTTTATAGATAGTTTCTAATTTTTCCCAAACTTCATGAGGGAATCGTATACCTCTAATACGATTATATTCCGTAGCGGTAAGAGAACAATGAAGAATATTAAGAGCTTTACCGTTTAAGGATAATATTTTCTTGTCTTCATCATCAAACTCCTTGAGGGCTTTGGGAATTTGAGTGTCGTCTTCCTTTTTCTTTATCGGGATGGATACTCCGTTTATAACCGTATTCCAAATATCAAACCTGCAACCTTGTAAGAAGCATTCCATTCGGTCATTCCAAAATGCATAATTGTTGGAGTCGAAGAGAGGTGGTCTATTGAATGAAGCACCGGTTGGTATATAGCTCTCGTTCGTAGCCATGGATCTTTCATCTTTACCCACAATGTGAAACGAGCTTGCCAAAGATTTTAGCTTTGATACCACTTGTTAGTTCAAGTGGCTATGATAATCTAGAGGGGGGTGAATAGATTATGCCGATTTTCCGAATTATACCCTCTTTTTCGAATGAATAAGCAATGACAAGAATAAAGGTGCGGGAAATAAACAACACACGTCGATTTATAGAGGTTCAACCCACCTAGGGCCTAATCCTCTACCACCCCATTATCTCCGGGATGAATTTCAAAAAGAAAAAAGATTTTATTAATAATTACCAAAATTATTACAACATCACCTTACAATACCTCTTTGGAGATTACCACAATCTCCTGAAGATTACCACAATCTTCTACAAAGACCTTGTGAAGATTACCACAATCTTCCACCTTGAAGAGCACCAAACTCTTCAACACCTCAAAGAGCACTAAACTCTTTAATAAGAAGATTACCACAATCTTCTAACACCTAACACCTAAGATCACCCAAGTGTGTTCTTACCACAAGAACACTCACAAGGATATCTTGTGTTGAATGATGAACCCAAATTCAAGATTACAACTCAATAATGAATAATACAAGTTTGAGTGCAAGTGTAATCAAGAATTAAGCCTAGACCTCAAGATGTGAAAGTGTAAGACCTTAGGCTATTATAACAAGAATGCTGAAAGTGAAAGCTTAGAGAAATTTGCAGATTTCTTGTTGTGTGTTTGCTTGTGTTGTTATATCTTGTGTCTTCAAAATCATCTTCTATTTATAGGAGAGTCTTCACAAACATAGACTCATCCTTCTTCACTTTTGTCTACAAAAAGAAGATCACAAGATGTAGAAATAATGTACAAAATTGATAAAGTAAATCTTGTTGTAATGGGTGTTCAACGATATTAATCATTGTCAAAAATAACACGCTGATCGTGGCCGCTATGTAGAAAATTTGAACGTTGTAAAGTAAATCAAGATGCAGTACCAAATTTGGGGGTCCGGCCGGTCGGAGGGTGTCCGGCCAGGTCGCCCTAGGGGTCGACCGGTCGCCCCCATAGGACCGATCCTCCTCCCTATATTTTTAAAGTCGACTCTCTATTGTCATTTTTTTTCTTGAGATACGGTCAACCTCTTGTTTGACCGGTCGACTCAAAACAAAAGTGTTGTCCAATTTTTGTCAAAAATAAACTTCAAGAAATACTCCAAAAATTAGTAAAAACATTTTAATTCAATTGAGAGTATTTGGACAACATTTAAAAACATTGTTTTGGTGTAAAACTCATTTAAACAAAATCATCAAAATCTTGATAAAATTATTTTTCTAACAATATTATATCCAAAAAGTACATACAATATTTGATTCTACAAAATCCATATATATATGTATATCTATTTTATTTTTAAAATTGATATATAATGCAAATTGGAATATAGATAAATAACATTTATTATTATTTAGATTTAAATATATTTTTGTTGATTTTATGTTATATATTATATTTATTTATGTTTTCAAGTCAGTTTTGAAATTTTAAATTTAATTTCCAGATTTAAATTTTATTGTTGGAACCGTGTAGTATACTGTTTCAATTTTTCATGTTTGATAATTACCAAATATTTGGTTATACTTATCCAAAAAGAATTATGTTTTTCTTGAGCAATCAAACAAAATAAATACAATTTTTTTGAAAAATAAAATTAGTAACTATTAAATTCAGATTCACAATATGTCTAAAATCTTACCAATCATAAACTTGAGAAAATATGTGAAAACTAAATTTAAATAAAATAATAAATTTTAATTATTTATATTAAGAATGTATGAAAAAAATCATATCTTTTTACCTTAATCATTAGAAATTACCCAAATCATGCTAAGGTAAAGAACATATTTATTAAAAATAGGAATTACAATTTTTAAAATTTGGAAGGTATGATGTATTAAATAGTTTAATATTTTATATCATAGATTTTATTAATTTAAATATTCTTATATTTTATTTAGTAATTTTTAAATTCTTAGAATAATTTTTAGATGTAAATTGATTGTATTTCAATTTATCATAAATTTTATTATAGTAATTGTTTTTTGATTTATTTCAATACTACTTATATTTTATTAGATGATTTTAAGACTTATCAAATATATTTTAGATTTATTTGATAATCTTAAGGCTTTATTTCATAATTTTTCATTGATTTATATAATTTTGTGAATTCTTTGATAATTATATATTTATTGAATTTTTTATATTTATGAATTTATTTAATTTATTTTGTATTTTGAATTTTGAATTTTTTTTCAGTATTATCAAATAATATTTTAGATTTATTTTGATCATTAAATAATTTAAATTATAAATTATAGGAAAATAGAAAATTTTTTAATTAAAGAAGCAGAAAAATATTTTGCAAAATAATTTTACTTTAATAATTAGGACTTACCCAAATTATCCTGACAATGAAAATTCCATGTACTGAAAATAAAAATTTATAATTTTTTAAATATAGAAAATATTATGAGTTGTCAAAATAATATTGCCTTAATTATTAAAACT
The DNA here is from genome assembly GCA_016081115.2 of Rehmannia glutinosa. Classification (NCBI taxonomy): domain Eukaryota; kingdom Viridiplantae; phylum Streptophyta; class Magnoliopsida; order Lamiales; family Orobanchaceae; genus Rehmannia; species Rehmannia glutinosa. The sequence goes on along the minus strand of CM071928.1, from coordinate 30,368,016 downwards.
TACCCAAAATCTTAGCATTTTTATTCCAAGTTGTTGATATAATTAGTTTACCATTTTTTTATTACTCAATATAATTTCAATAATAATTCAATATTTTCCAGATTTAGAAAGGTGAAATGGATGGGAAATTTTCCTACTACTATTTATAAGTGACTCTATCTTCATATATATATATATATAGGGATTGGTTCAAATGAGACCAATCCCTTTAGGTTAGTCCATGAGACCAATTATAAACCCTTGATTTAAATATTTTAATGGTTGAGATCATTTTTCTTATTTTTGGAATGTAAGGGTAATATTGTATTTTCATCTAAATCGTTTTATGGAAAAAAATCGTTACTTCCTGTTTTTTAGGAAAATACAATCTTTCCTATCCCACCTACCGATTTTTAGGAGGCAAAAAGCCCAATTTCGCCTCTAAGTCACGCCTTTCCAATTTTTTTGGGGGTTGAAGGAGTTCGTATTTTTTTCAGATATACTAAGTAAAGATGTTGTATACTAAGTATACAAATATGTTATGATAAATATACAACATTAAGTGGAATGTAAACAAGGAGTTGATACTTGAAACCCATCTTCTATTTATTCTTTTTACGCTTATGCTCCCGTAGAAATTTGCAAGTTTGTACTCAAAAAAAATGAACTTGGTGTGTTTATATATAAAAAACAAGGAGTTGATACTTGAAATCTATATTCTATTCTTTTCGACACCCATCTTTTTCTATTTCATCGTATACTAAGTATGCGGATGTTATATACTAAGTATACAAATATGTTATGATAAATATACAACATTAAGTGGAATGTAAACAAGGAGTTGATACTTGAAACTCATCTTCTATTTATTCTTTTTACAGTTATGCTCCTGTAGAAATTTGCAGTTTGTACTAAAAAAAAATGAACTTGGTGTGTTTATATATAAAAAACAAGGAGTTGATACTTGAAATCTATATTCTATTCTTTTCTGACACCCATCCTTTTCTATTTCATCTGTATACTAAGTATGCAGATGTTGTATACTAAGTATACAAATATGTTATGATAAATATACAACATTAAGTAGAATATAAACATAACGTTGTATAAAGTTTTGATATCTGAATTGTGTGTTTTTCTTATGTAGGAGTTGTGGTTAATAAAATGTCAAGCGAAGAACATGAAAGAGAGGTTGGTAGTCGCGAAGAGGAGAGTTCGGGAGACAAGCAGCCTTCAAAGAGGCGCTGGATTTGTTTAATTGGATAAATTGAATTGTATTATTTGTTGTATAAGTAGTTTAGTGTATTTGTTTACTTAATAACGTGGAATTGTATTCTTGGTTAAGTGGAATTGTATCCTTAGTTATATAGGTGGTTAAGTGCTTTTGTATTTTTAGTTCGGTGTAATTATAAATTTAGTTTAATAGTATTGCATACTCAAAGTAATGTTTATAATATAGTTAGTTCAGTGTAATCGTATATATAGTTAAACAATTCTGTATGCTTAGTGTTGTTTTATTGTATATTTAGTTCAATGTAATTTTACATGCAATACATGTATGAGAAGCAAAAATATTCTTAAAGATAAATTAACAGGTTACATAATGCTATGACAAAATTAAGTATACAATTGTAAGTTAATAAATTATATGATCGCATTGTATTAAATATACAGAACACATAACTAAGTGTACAATTTCAATCCAATATGTATGCAGATCCCATCAACTAAATAAACACTACCTTTGTAAAAATACAAGTTGTTTCATTTTTTTAACAATACACATTATTCACATTATGATAAATCCAATTTGGCATGCAATGACACTCAATTATATGAACAATTTAACTAAAATAAGTATACAACACTAAAAGGAAAAATTATATATCCCAATGTATTAAATATACAGTAAAACATCATTCCTTGTCCATTCTCGAACAAATAATTATACAAATCACATTAACTAAAAACATGATATATTACTTGTTCTTGAACTTCTTTGTCGTGCTCCTTTCGATGTCAAACCCGCTAATTGCTCCATACTCTTTGTAAAATTTTATACCGGTTTCCAATGTAGAGAAATGCATGCCCACTCGTGGAATCTTTTCTTGTTCTACTCGGTATCCAATATTTAGTTGAGTCCGGTGAGATTTCGAGCCGTTGACGTCCATTGAAATTGTTGGTTGGTTTCGTGATGTTTTACATTAAACAAGACAGAACATTATAAAAACAAAAGAGATGTATTATTTATACAATATGCAACCATATACATACATATTATTATTATTATTAGTAACTACGTTCATATAAACCACCATACAATTTTTTTTGAGAGGAATTTATATCCAATCCAACTAAATGGAATTAGGGAAACTAATATAACAATCATACAAGTTTATATTATAATTATACAACACTCATGACTATGTATACAAGTTAAATATGTTAAATATACACGTAAAACAATTAACAACATATATGTAATCTCCGGACTAGTTGTAAATATTTAAGAAATAAATATTCAAATACAAGATTTATATACTAAATATACTAACATTGTTCACTACATATACAAACTAACAAAAATATACAATGCACAGACAATTTCAAAATTTGAAAAATATAAAATATGTATACAATGTTTGTACACTAAATATACATTTGTTGTATACTAAACATACAAATTACGAACAAAAACATACAATTGGTTCGATTTTTGCGTTCAAAGTGTTTTTTCAGTGATTCCTCCTAAATTTTTTTGCAAGTATATCGTAAGATATTACCTTGGAAACATTCACCAATCGTTGGAGGGAAGATCTTCTCGCCATTGTACAATCCCTTTGCTCTAATTGATGACAACCTCGTCAATTAACGAAATATATTGTATGTTTTTTCCCGTCTGCAAATGTATATTGTATAATTTTCGAGGTCTAAGAGATTGATGTCAATGATGGTAGAGAATGTCGTGGTGAGGAAGAAGGGTTGACGCGGTGGATTTCATCGATTATGGGGACGTGATCAATTCAAGATCACGCCCCTAATTTTTAGCATTCGGTTACCATTTTTATTTCGACAGATTACTATTTTACCCTCTTATGTATAGTTTCTTATGTAAAGTTGTATAGATTCATTTAGATCCTGGCCGTTGATTTATGTTTTTAATGGTGTGGATTTGGTCTTATGGACTAACCTAGGGGGTGGTCTCACAGATCCCCTCTCTCTCTATATATATATATATAAGTTGATCAATATACAAAAACATAAACCACATAACTAATTACATAAACTATATAATATAATTTTATAAAGAAACAAAAAAACAAACAAGAAAAATTAAAAAACATTTAGCGTGGAACAGTGTTTGCTAGATGTAGCGGCATCGCATTCATTCATCCCTTTAATTTTTAGCATGAAAGTTGGAGGACCGTTGGAGGGGATTTTCCACTCAACTTTTGAAGATTTCCCTATTTTTGGGGACCGCAAGAAATGCTCTAAATATGGTAGAAATGTGAATTATAGATGGAATCTTATATTGAAGCTCAAATCTTGTAGTGCAATACACTCATATAAGGCAAGTAAAAGACCAAATTTTATCATATATTAGACTTTAATAGTTTAATTTATACAAAACCTTCTGTCAAATAGTTTATCGGGTCAAATTTTGTGAGACGGATCCCAAAATCGACCCAGTTGTGCTTTTATTTTATTAGCAGAGACCGGTATTAGCAGTCCTTCTAGAAAGTATTAGCAGTCCTTCTAGAAAGTATTAGCAGTCCCCCAAAAAAGTATTAGTAGTTACTTGAATAGTATTTTTAGTAGTTCTCATTAAGAGTATTAATTTTTTCCCTCAAAAGTATTAGTAATCCTCCTAAAACGTATTAGTAGTTCCATCTAAAAGTATTAGGTTTTTATTATTTACCAACTTCTCTCTAACCCTAGCCTTATTTTCTCTATAACCCTCTCGATCTCGTGTTTTTCTTCTTGCTCTTCATTGTTAAGGGGTGATTTTTGGCCTGAAATCACCCTATCTACATTTTTTTATTAACTTAGTTTCTAAATAAGTAGTTTCCCACATAGATCTGGATTATTTGTTTGTTTTCTTGTTTGTGATTTTGCCGTTTAGTGCGGCTTTTGATTTATCACCGTCTTGGTGCTGTGTTTTTTCTTTACAGATTTAGACGAGCAAGTTTTCGATCCGACATAGATAACAAATCAGATTATGGTCTTCAACAGGTTGCAGATCTGGAACATAGGTATTCTAGACACTATAGAAATTTCAAAATTGTAGGTTTTAGGCCGATTTTTGTTATTAACCTAGATGCTATGAATCTTTTCGTAGTATATCTTTTATGGTTTTTAACAGATTTGTTTATGTCTTCTATCGATGTATTGCTAGTTTGAATTTATAAATAAAATTATTTTCTTGTCAAAAAAATAGTATCAGGGTTTCTAAGTAAGGGTATTTTAGTAATTCCCCTTGAAAATATTAGTTTTTCTCATAAAAATTATTAGTAGTTCTCCATAAAAGTATTAGTTTTCCTCCTAAAAAAGTATTAATAGTCCCCTGAAAAATATTTAGTAGTTCCCCTAAAAAATATTAGTTTTCCCTTGAAGTATTAGTAGTCCTCCTAAAAAGTATTAATAATTCCTTATAGAGATATTAGTTCTCCCACACAAAAGTATTAGTCCCCTAAAAAATTTAATAGTTCCCCTAAAGTGTATTAGTTTTCCCACTGAAAGTATTAATAGTCCTCCCAAAAAGTATTAGTAGCCCCTATAAATATTAGTAGTGATTTTCTCCACTTCCTTCCCAAGTATCGCACCATAACCGCCTAACCAATTTCCCCCCTCTTTAATCTCATTCTTCCACTCTACGTCCACCATGTTGTTCGATATTCAAAACTATAAGTAGATGGAAGCAACATGTTTAAGTTATGAAGCTAAGTAACATACAATGTGCCATAATTCTAATTCTAATTCTAATCCTTAGAATTTTAGAATCTTCAAAAGATGGCGTTGGCAGCCATTTACAAGAGAATATCATAAACAATTGGATGAGGAACAACGCAAATTATCGAAGCGGAGAAATTATATTTCTCTGATCTCGACTCTAAATAGTACTTGTGGAAACAACAATAGTACCGACGGAAATAGCAGAATGCCCAATTTCATCCTTAATTTGCTTTCTTAACTCTTTCGCTCTTGTTCGCTTCATCGAAGCGGTGTCACCGCCAGGGCAAGAGGAGGAGAGACAACGATGCATTGGGTGAGGAGAGAGGTGGCAGTGGATACTTGTCGATCGAGATCTTTGAACTAAGTGAATATTTGCATAACTTTTTTTTTTTTAATTGGACCGGATTAATTATTGGGGTTTTGTCTCGACGGAATAGATTCGCCGAGACATTCTGGACGAGAGAATGACTATTTAATTAATGACAAGAGATCTTTAATTTTTATTTACTTAAATTTTATCTTAATTAATATATCCCAATAGATAAACGAGTACAATTAGATGCGACAACAAAATGAAAAAAACATACACTGTTAAAACCCTAGCCACTTTCATTCTCTTTTCTTCTTTAATTTCTTCATCTTCCCATCATGGGAGTGTAGGTCCCAAGGGATGATAAGTAAAGTTTAGAAGGGAGGGGGGTTGAATAAACTTTACCAACTTTTTGTTTTTAGTCATTTTAACAATTTCAGAGTTGACTCAAGTCAGCTAAGTCCTTGAGAGACAGCTAGGTTGGCTTACACATCAAAGTTACCCACTTAACAGACCCGATTGAGCTGTTGATAGTATAACTTAGTTGTTTTCAGCTAACACTTTAAAAAGCAGTTGACTGGTTTTTAACAGCAGAAAACTTTCACCCTTAGTTTTTGAATACGTTTTTCAACACTTGTTTTAGCAGGGTTATTATCAGCAGACTTAAGCAATTTAACTATCAGCAGATATAAAGATAATGCAAGAAAGTAAGTGTGCTGAAAGTAAATAGACACAAGAAATTATAGTGGTTCGATGATGGGGTAATTCCTCTAATCCAGTCTTCTCCAACCCCTGGAGGAATCCACTAAGTAACTTGACTTGGTTACAAAATGGTTATTAGTCCGAGTCAGCTTTGATCACACAACTTGCTGCTCTTGGGACTCAGCTTCTTCACAAGACGGTTGCCCTGCTACTTCAGCTTCCTTCAAACCTTTGGACTTGATCACTTAGCCCTCCAACAAGTTCAAAGCATTTGGTTCGATCCGGAACCTTACTACACCTCCTTCAACCTTGGAGAGTAGACCCTTGTTCTTCATAACAAGTATTTCCTCTTCAACCGATGAAGTTATCTTTCCTTCACCGAGTGTGTTGGATTAATTTCTTCGAGTTTAGGCTTGAGGATATTCTTTGAATGCTTGAGAGATATTTTGCGGGTTATTTGCTTGAATGCTTGTATGCTTGATAACGGGTTCGTAACCTTCTCTCAAATGACTCAACCGTTTATAGTGCACATTTGAAAATATGTCCGTTGAAGAGATAGACACATTTTTCAAACTACACTTTGTAGGTTGTTGGCTTGTCTTTCTTGCTGCATTGGTAAAGACCGTACCTTGAATTTAATGCTCTGCATCCTTTCCTTAAACTCTGCAGAATTTCAGGTACATCCCATTGGCTACTTGCTTTTTGCACTCTCTCAGCAAAACAACTTTATTGCTGGCAGTCTGACACATGCTTATTTCCAGCAAAACCTTGACTTGGCTTGACAACAAATCTCCTTCAGCTTTCTTTGATCATGTCTACTGCATACCCCTTTGGCAATCGATTCCAATCATTTTGGAATGAATTTGATGTCAGCTGACTGAGACAGCTTTTCTGTCACTTGACTGAACCTTCACTTCACTTTACTCAGCTGCCACACAGCTGTGTCTTTTTCTTTAATCTTCAGTCGAGTCTTGTAATCTTTAACTTTGCTACCATTGACTCAGCTCATAGAACCCTATCTATTGCAAGTTGAATCACATTTGAATTGGGGTGCCAACTTCCTAATCTAAGTTTTACATGGTATCATCAATATCTATACATAAATTTTTCCAACAGGGAGGATTGGGGAATGATATTATTTTTCTAGTTTAATAATTTAGATGTTTGACTATCTCATTTTAAGATAATTATTACGTCTCCACCATGGGAGTCCATGACACTTAACAAGTGGGGTTTCTTCCTCTCGTATAAGTGGTGTTTTGACCAATATGGTGGTATTTCATTCATAAGATTTTTCCATTGTGGCGCTATTTCAGTTTCATACTGTGGGCGTTTAATGCAGAAGATTCAGATAATCCATTACAATAAGATTATTGGCATATGTGGGTTCGTGATTTTGTCCAATGCTTTTGTAGTAGGTCTTACAATTTTGATCTTTGTTATCAGTTGTGAAGTTCGTATGGATGACAATAGGTAGGGTACCCACTCATTTAAGGTTATCCATATTCGAATCTATAATATTAATATTACACATACTCGTTCCAACCTAATTGTTGATACTCACATACTATGAGTCGTTAATTATACATGAAGACTTATAATTATATGAATATTTATATGGCTAATTAAATGAATGCCCTACAAAAAAAATAAATTATTATATAAAAAATACCTACTATGTTAAATTCTTAATAATGGTAACAATTAACCATGTTCAATTCTTCAATTAGGTTAAAAAGGCATTAAGGTTTTGCTATATTGTTATAATATATGTATACACATGAAAATATTTTACAAGAATGCTTATATGGTCGGGTGTCCAATGATACTCGATACACACACCTGATTATATATCGGGTTCGGATAACGGGTATTCTAAGGTAAAATGGAACCCTATATGTATCCTAATGGGTGTTAATTTTCCATCCCATACCGCCCCGGCCAAACCCAAAAAAAATTATCCATACCGGGATGTACTAAAAAAATTTAGATATACTAAATTAATTTGAGTTATCGTACATAAACATATTGTATGGTCTCAAACAGGCTCCACGGGCGTAGTTTGAGAAATTCTCCATTGTGTTTACTTTGCTTGGTTTTACTTCTAGGAACCATGATTATGCTCTTTTCTTCAAGCGTACATGTGCTGATATTATTCTTCTTTCCTTATATGTTGATGATATGATCATCACCATGATGATGTTGATGTGATTGCATTGTTAAAACTGAGTTAGCCTCTCACTTTGAAATGAAATATCTGGGACCTTTGCGATTTTCTTGGGTATTGAGGTAGCTCGCTCCCCTCGAGGTTATCTTCTTTGTGTCCAAGTACATTTTTGATATACTTGACCGATCTCGTCTTACTGATACTCGGACTGTTGATACCCTCTTGAACTTAAATGTCAGGTATTCACCTTCTGATGGCACACCTTTGCCTGATCCTACTTTATATTGCACTATTGTTGGAAGTTTGGTTTATCTCACCATTACACGTCCTATGTTGTTCATATTGTGAGCCAGTTTGTTACTTGCCCCACTACATTTCATTGGCTTGTATTACTCGTATCTTTGATACCGGGGAAAATGCAAAAAAGGTCCTATAACTTTACCTAGTTGGCAATTTTGGTCCTGTCCGATTTGCATTTTGCAAATGTAGTCCTATAACTTTAAAATTGTCGCAATTTTGGTCCTAAAGTGACCGGAGCAACAAAATCGGGCAACAAAATATCACGTGAGGGACACATAGCCCGTTGTAAGGCTGAGTTGGACCCGTTCTAGTCCACATGGACCCATTTTTTCATCTGATTGAGTAAAATTGGTCATGTATCTTATTTTAACTCTTAAAAAAGAAAAAGGTCAGTCAACCAAATTGATAAAATTGTCCTGCGACTTTTTTCAACTCTTACAAAAAAGAAAAGAAAAAAACAAAGTAAATCAAATATGGCAAAATTGGTCCGGCAACATTTTTTAACTCTAAAAAAAAGGAAAAAATATTACATCATCTCCTTCTTCTTCTTCCACAAATCCCCCCAAAATTTCGGCAATCTCAAACTCTAGAAACAAAAACGTTCAATTTCGCCAGAGAAGGGAGAAAAGAAGGAAATCCGTCCAAATTTCCGAACAAACAGGATGTCGCACACAATAGGATACATTATTATATTATTATTTTTTGATAAGTGAAAAATTAAAAGGACTAATATCCCTATGTCAACTGAATACTAAAATCAAAACCAAATATCTAATTGAATTTTCGGGTCGATTTCTCTATTTGGTTCAATGGATTTACCCCTGTAAACTTCACTAAATACCACAATAATTTTGTTGTGGTTCATTCCTAATTTCCGCATAATTTGGGGTCAAAATGGAATATCAATGTAAACATTTTGCCATCAAAAGCGCCTACACTATATATATTGCAAGCAGACCCCGGTAAACTTAAGATATGTTAAATAAATAAAGTAAAATAACAAAAAATAGGGCGAGGTTTTTGTAAGGGTTTGTGAGCACTACCATTTCTCAACCCGTGGCCAGATTGCTGATCATAGCCATCGCGGGTATAATTTTTGTTTTTTTCTTGATTATGTTGTGTGCGACATCCTTCGTTTGTTCGGAAATTTGGACAGATTTCCTTCTTTTCTCCCTTCTCTGGTGAAATCAAACGTTTTTTCTTCTAGAGTTAGGACTGCCAAAGTTTCGGGGGGGGGGGGATCTGTAGAAGAAGAAGATGATGATGTAATGTTTTTCCCTTTTTTTAAGTGTTGAAAAAAGTTACAGGGCCAATTTTTGCCAATTTGGTTTACTTTTTTTTTTTTGTTTGTTTTTTCTTTTTTTTAAGAGTTGAAAAAAGTTGCAGGACCAATTTTGCCAATTTGGTTGACTAGTTTTTCTTTTTTTTCTTTTTTAAGAGTTAAAATAAGTTACGGGACCAATTTTGCTCAATCAGATGAAAAAATGGGTCCATGTGGACTAGGACAAGTCCAACTCAGCTTTACAACGGGCCATGTGCCCCTCAAGTGATATTTTGTTGCCCGATTTTGTTGCTTCGGTGAATTCACGCAAATTGGACATGACCAAAATTGCCAACTAGGTAAAGTTACAAGACCATTTTTGCATTTTTCCCTTAGATACCTCTGTGGTACCCTTTTCGAGAGTCTTCTATTTCCATCCACGTCTCCATTAAAGTTGAGGGCATATTCAAATGCGGATTGGGCTAGTGATCCTGGTGATCGAAAATCCACCATTGGTTTTTGCATTTTTCTTGGCGACTCTCTTCTCTTGAAATAGCAAGAAACAAAGTGTTGTTTCTCGCTCTTCCACAGAAGCTGAGTATCGGGCAATGGCTTCTACCACCACTGAAATAGTTTGGCTACGTTGGCTACTTACAGATATGGGTGTCCATTTGTCCTCACCTACTCCCATGCATTGCCATAACAAAAGTGCTATTCAGATTGCTCTTAACTCAGTTTTCCATGAAAGAACTAAGCACATTGAGATTGATTGTCATGTCACTCGTCACCATCTACAACATCGCACCATCCACTTACCATTCATCACATCCTCTTTACAGATTGCAACTCTTTTTACTTAGTCGCTTCCGCTTCCGTGCTTTCTTTTTTTGGTCGGCAAACTCTCGATGATTTCTACTACATCATCATGAGTTTGTGAGGATGTTAGATTAGCTTTTATTAGTTATGAGGGTAGTTTTTTATTTTCCCTACTTATTTTTTACCTGGGTCTTTATCTTCTAGCCCCCATCCCATTTTTCTTCATTGTATTGTTGTATCAAATGTTCAAGACATCTTTGGTTCTATGAAATTCTCCTCTTTACTTTCTCTTACAATTATGTATACAAATTAATCTAACAGTAATCACATATTGTATCTCGATTTGCATCAAATCAATATATAGAATGTATTATGTATATTATCGTATAATGACACCATACCATGACTCTGATCAAGCTTAACATTTATCAAAAAATTAATAATTCTATTTATCATATTGTGATTTTATGTAATTAGAGGGTGTTTGCCTAAGTTTATTTAAACGATTTTATAAGCTCTTACATCTTAAAAGTTAATTTTAGAGCTTATAAGATGTTAGATCTTATTTTAAGAATAAGTTGTTGAAGTATTTGGATAAAATAAGATGTTGCTTTTAGGGAAAAATGCAAAATTAGTCGCGAATTTATAGGAGTGTTGCAATATTAATCTCGTAATTTTAGAAGTTGCGATTTTAGTCATGTATGTTTTGCCTTTTTGTAATTTTGGTCCGTAAATTTTAGATTTGTGCACGGTCCTATAAGTTTTAAGTTGATGCAAATTTGGTCCTAAAGGCTATTTCAGTATTTAAATTATTCCCAAAATGCCCTTGATAGCCAAAAATTAACATGCCTAAGATCGAGTTTAAAATAGTATCAGAACCTATAATTCATTTACTTGAGTAGAATTTATTTATCACTATAGATTGCCTAATGATGGAAGAATTTCAGATTTATGAATCCAAATCAAAGCCCGAGATACGAGCTCTACATGTATTATTTCCTAGTTATGAAATACAAAAACACGTAAAAATATGCCAAAATTAGTCATTTTGAATAATATGACATAAATAACCACAACTAAAAAATAAAAGACTATAATTGCCAAATTCTAAAAATTACATAATTAAAATTGTTGTTTTTGCTAAGGGGCAAAATTGTCATAGGACTAAAATTGCAACTTTAAAAGTTACAAGACTAATTTTGCAACACCCTATAGATACAAGACCAATTTTGCAATTTTCCCTTGCTTTTAAGATGTTAGTAATGACAATTTGGTAATTAAAATAGTCAAAATTAAAAGAGATTGTTGAAATAAGATCTTATTTTGAAAAAAAGTTGGGTTCCCCTACTTTTTTAAAAACAGCTTCTAAGCTCCAAAAATAAGATCTTATTTTGGTAGCTTATAAGATCTTTTTCTAAAAAACATACAAAAACAATTTAAAAATAGCTTATAAGCTATCAAACACCTTATAAGATGTTTTGAAGTAAAATTGAATGTGAGAATATTTTACAAAGTTTGTTTAAATTATTTAAATTTGTAAATACGACATCATTTAGCTATTGCAATAAACAAGGTGCTTGTTTGGGAGCACTTATGCAAAAGTCTATTTAAAATAGACTTTTTAATAAGTGACTTCTCAAAAAGTCTCCAGTCCTAACTTCTCAATGAACTTTTTGGAAGAATGGCTTATCAATAAGTCAATTTTAAATTAACTACCAAACATATATGATTATGGAAATAGATTTTTAGATCCAAAAGTCCATTTGAAAAGTGCTTCCAAACAAGCACTTAGACTTCTCTTTATTTTGGCACTGCCCTCGAGGAAAATTCTAGTCACAACAAGCGATTTGTATCTTATTTTCACTTCTTATTCCATGTGGTGTTTCATCTGGATGCATTAAATCATACACGTAGCATTCATATGATGTATCGAAACAAGGTTTAATCAAATTTAATGGGCAAGTAAGTTCTACTTTGCCATGTAGTCATTGTAGATTCCAAATAGAGTTACCAATCACAAGTGAAAAGAAATTTCTCTGAATACAAATCTCAGTATTCATGAAGAACGCAAGTCAGAGACTAATGAAATTCCAAATTTTACAAACCACTTGTGATCAGTAACTAATCAAATTTTCAAATTTCGAATAGCTTCCAGTTGATACAGCTGAAATACACAAAATACAGGCAGCTATCATTAAGCTTGTTGCAGTAGTTCACCAATATGCCCGAGTCTAAATAAGAAAAGAAAAAATTACAAGTAGTTTGAAAGAAGATACTCAGCTAAGATCTCTCCATGTGTGTCCGCATATGAACATATAACCATCCTGTCTGAGGATGATTTCAAGTTGCAATCCTGAGAAAATCCCAGAAAGTTATTTGAGGACATCCCAGTTTATATTTTTGGATAAATTTACAAAAAGTACCCTTGACGTTTAGTCTAATTACAAAAAACCCATTATCTTTCAAAACTAAAACCCTCCTTATGATATTACAAACAACCCCTTGAGGTCTGTATTTGTTTAACAAATATACCCCTTGTGGTATATACTTGTTTAACGAACACCCCCATGTTGAGGATTCAATTTGTAAAACAGAAACAAATATACCCTTTGTGGTATGTACTTGTTTAACAAATACTCCATGTCGAGGGTGCAATTTGTAAAATAGAAACAAATATCAAGGGCGTATTTGTAATTTTAAAAGAACGCTGCTTTTTTTTTCTTTTTTTTTTAAAAATAGACTTAACCCCAAGAATATTTTTGTAATCAACCCGATATCTTTTTTTTTATAAAAATCACAATTAGGAAGTATATCATATCTGGCACAGGCTAACCTCAACGCTTCGAATATTGAGGGCGCTTTCTAGCTTTCCTTAACCCAGCCTTCTTCCTCTCGACTACTCTGGAGTCCCTGGTCAGGAGACCTTCCTGTTTCAAAGGTGATCTGTGGCTGGCACTCACCTTCAGCAACGCCCGAGCAATGCCAAGGGAAATCGCTTGAGCCTGCCCAGAAAGACCGCCCCCATGTGCCTTGACAAATACATCATAGCTGCTCTCATAGCCTAAAGTCACAAGTGGAGTCTTCACATACTGCAGCCATAGAGGATTGCCTTGAAGATACTCCTGCAAAACTCATGTCAAGTTCAAGTAGATGTAACAGGATAAAATGAGGGAAACGAATTCAGATGTAGAAACTTTGATAATTGAAGCTGCAAACCCTTCAACAAGCTCCAGAATTACAAAGAAGTTTTCTATTCTCACTAAAATGCCAAATTTCTTTACTATATTCGACTGTGTTCTGTGTTAAATAATATCCAAATGGTAGAATCCTATCAGAAATATCAATTTTACACTCTTTAAGGAACTCAAAACCATTGGGACTCAAAATTGGTCTCAACGAAAAAACATATAACTGATTAGTCCTCAAAACAGAACAAATGAAAAGATAAGCTCTGTCTAATATCATCAAGATACACTGGCTTGATCCGAGTATTGTCTCCAGTATAGAATCAAGATAAACATCCGAACCTCCATTGCATGTTTGCCTCCTATTTTTACTAACCACTTGCGACCGTCGCAGACCACAGGGCCAGCAAAAGAAATCATCCATTTTGCAGGTATTCACAGTTGAACTTAATTGGGTTGTGAGAAAAGTAAGAGAAAAAAATTATTTTGTGCTTCGTGCGGCCTTCATCCCTTCAGCTTGGGGCAATTAGCCTCAAAAACCACATCTCAAAGTACACTAGCTGTACATGCTTCAGCATAGTTTGCATATATAATATACTTCATTATATCCCGATTATCAAGATAAATGTGTAGAGCTGAATATGAACATATCCTTCATGGGAAACATACATAACTTCTACACAGCACTCTCATCACTTCAAAAGAAGATTTTCAACATAATGGCTAGTGATATGGACAATCATCCCACTATATATCAAATTTACGTAAAGTACAACTCTCCAAATCCACAACTAGATGATAATTTTATGGCGCCGTTTGCACTAAGTCAACGGAAGCAATTAGCCATCTTTCATCACATACGTATTTTTCATTATTTTTCTACACTAATTTCTTCGTAAATTAGACTCCTCGGCCTATGTTCAGCAAGTCAGTATTATTGTTATTAATGTTAACTTTTCATAGCACATGAAGCTAATTCTTAGAAAATAATCATATCATTACAAAAGTAAGCTATAAATAAGTTATGGTTGAAAAACGTAGTACCTTAGCATCCCGATAGTTAATTATAACTTTTCCAGAGCCTTCCTGAAGAACAACCCTAGCAATGGCGCATTTCCTGCGGCCCGTGCCGATTATGTTCTGCGCCGCGAATCCACCAGGAAGCCTAGACTTCACCAACTTCTTCAAGTCCGCTGTTTCGATGTCTGGGTCAGCGACGGCGGAGGAGGCGGCGACAATTAGGGTGGGGAATTTTGGGGCCAAAAATTTCAAAGAGAGGGGCTTTGATGGAGGAAAAGAGAGGGATTGAACGGGTTTCTGGGAAACTTGGGAGGAGAATGAAAGAGAAGATAAGGATGAGGCGAGAGCAGAGATAGATGTCGCCATGGCCATTGGTGGAGTTTTGCTTCGAAATGGGTATGGGAAAAGAGGGGGTGTGAGTTTGTAGTGTTAACAGATAATGTGACTGAATTGACCAAGATACCCTCCATACAATAAAAGAGCTAAACCAATCAACCAATCACAATAAAACAGAATAATGTATATAAAAAGGTTGGGGAAACTAGAAAGGGAAAATTGGATTTTATTTGCCAAACTATCTTGAGTTTTGCACTTTGCCTAATAAATTTTATAAATTTTTCCATTGTGTGTGTAACTTTGAACATTTTGCCCCTAGGAGCTGACTTGGGCCTATCATAAGTTGACACATGTCAAATTTTGGTTGGTTCATGGTAAAGTGCAACGAATCATGTAATTCATAGGACAAAATATGTATTTTCAAAGTTCAGCAGACAAAGTGCAAAAACACAATAGTTTGGAGGGCAAACTGTAATTAACCTAATTAGAAATTTAGTCCGCTAATTTTTTAGCTATTTAAACTTTTAACCCGCCAGCTAGTCAAACTTCGCTCTTAGACCAATAACTTTAACTTTTCTGAACATTTGGTCCGATTTTCGTCCAAATTTTTTTAATCTCACCGAAAATTGCTGAGGTGGGCTAGATTATATTAACATGGACAAAATATTTGGTATTTTCTAATTTTGGATGAAAAATTGGGCATGTGTTATGCATGTAAGCAATTTAATTTGGCCATTATAATTACAATGTATCCATTACAAACTAGCCTTTATGAAGTTGTCTTGCAAACTAGTTTATATATACATGTATAGAAGATACAATTCTCTATTATAGAAACATTGTATTTTGCAAACTAGTATTCTCAAATGTCTAATGATCCCAATCGCTCTAGATCGTCCATTCTATTTGAGTGGTGGAGAGATTTTCTGGTAGATTCAGATGATGTCTTGGATCAAACAATTTGAGATTACTTGAGCACTAGTAGAGTAGACATCAAGGAGCTTCAAGATCTTCCAGCAGAAAAAATAAAATAAGGTATTTAAATCGAGATCGTGAAATCGGACATGATCATCTTTTCAATGATTATTTTCTCCGATCAACCAATATATCCCCGATGAAGTATTTCAATGACGATTCGAATGAGAAGATGGTTATTTCCTTCACATAGTTAATATCTTGCAAAATCACTCAGAATATTTTGGATGGAGAGTCGATGTAGTGGGAAGATGAGGTTTGACGCCCCCTAAAAAATGCACAACAAATATCCGTCAATTCTGTCGATAGTTGCGATGAGTACCTATGGATGAAACAACTGTCCTATAATATTGGGTAAACTTTTGTCAGGGTGTGAAGTATTTGGGCCACAATACTTGAGAAGACCCAATGAAGCTGACATCCAACATATGCTTGAAATACATGACCGCAAACACGACTTTCTGGCATGTTGGGTAGCACTGATTGTATACACTGGGACTAGAGAAATTGTTCCACGGTTTAAGGCTAGTTTACTCGAGGCGATCATGGAGTCCCAATAATTGTGCTTGAAACAGCCACATCTGCAGACTTATGGATATGACATGCCTTTTTTGGAGTAGCGGGTTCGCGTAATGATAGTAATGTGCTTAATGAATCGCCTTTATTCAATGTCTCCCTACAAGGAAACACACCAAAGGTCAATTTTATAGTAAACGACATATGATTATACAAAAGAGTACTATCTAACCGATGAGATCATCCATAATGGGCTACTTTCGTTAAGAGAATTTCCACGTTCGGAAGATTCTAAAAGAAAATTTTCCAAACAAAAAACTGCAAGAAAGGATATCGAGCGAGCTTTTTGGATACTCCAATCTTGTTGCACAATAGTCAGAGGTCCAGGGTGATTATGGTACAAAAACAACTTAAAGGATATCATGCATACATTGACATTATTTTGCCCATCATGATTATTGAGGATGAATGAGGAGCAACAAAGAATTGGGTGGATGATGGAGGAGATCCTCCAGAACAAATATTTTTGGGAGAGTTTCAAGAGTACCTTCGCAGATGTTTTGTTTTACGCGATAGTCAAACACATCACCAACTTCGAGATGACTTAGTTGAGCACATTTAGACACTCTATGGAGGCGGTTATTGTTTAGATTAATTGATAAATTTTATGAATTGATTGTAATATTAAATGTTTAATGATGTACTACTGCAACTAGTATAAATATTTGTTTTCCTACTTTTGGCTATATCAAATAGTTATATTCAATAAATCCATATAAGTAAATATAAATAAAATTTATTATATATAATATATGTATAAAATATATTTTTATTCATATATAAATTATACATACTTTTATATAAATGTAATAATACATATTATATAATATAAATTTAATAAAATATTATGGTGGGAAATATAGGGTCCACAAAACGCTGTGTAGAGATTCTTGCATTGTGTAGAAAAAGACGAGATTTTTTCTTTTTGAGGTTTTTATGAGATGGTATCATGGCTCCACCAAAAAGTAGGGCATTGTTTGTTTATATTTTCAAGGGTTCATTTCCAATTTCTAACTATTCGTAAAAATGGAATCATGTTTGTTTATAAATTTTCAAATGGAAATCATTATTTTCACTTTCCATTTTTCACATAAAATAATATCTAAAACCAATCATTTCAATTTTCAACCATTACACTACATCACTTACCAACCACTATTTTTGGACCCACCATTACTAATTCTATCTAATTAAAATATTACTATTTTTTAATTATATCTATCCGATAGAATCCCCACATAATATCATACATGTATAATATTATATAGTCAATTTAAATATTATATACATAAAATACTAATTCAAAATTACCCAATCTAACATAATCTCATTTCCAAACTTATATGAAATTCATTCTCATTCATTCATCTAAACATATTTCAGTTTTCACATAAAAACCAATAAATTCTCAAAATTTATTTTTCAACACTAAAATTGAAAATGGACCATGAAAACATAACCATACAAGACCTAGATTTTTAATAATATTGCATAGGAAATGCTCTAAGTTTTCTAAGATCTATCTATTAAAATATTCAATTAAGACGTGAACTGGATGTTGACAGATTTTATTAATCGCATCTGAATATGTATTCCAAATTCATATGATAGGATTTTTAGTTAGTTTTGATGATATTTTGTATATTATAAGTTTTGAACACTTACTATTCCAAATTTTAATAATATCTTTCTAAAACACGCAATTTAGAAAACAAGGTTTGTCCATTGAAATTTATGCTAACTTTTACCAAACTTATAAAACCCGTATAGAGAATCAAATAATATTTTATTACTTAGTCAAAATTTGCGGGTGATTGTTGGTATGTCATTCGTATGGTTTTAAAATCTTATAGATATATTTAAATCTTAGGAACATATCATTTGTATATTTTAAAATAAAGTTTGTGGAGTAAGTATGCTCTGTCTGTTGGAAATTTGGGTTTGAGAAAATGGGCGTCATTCCGACTTTGACCAAATTTTTGGTGGCTAAGAATTTAATTTTGGAGGAATTAAATTATATATTATTAATCTACGTTCGAGTAGATGTTCTTGATTTTAAGTATTTTTATTTCTCAAAACCGAATTTCGGTGAGTGAGAAATTAATACACAAGAAAGTAGCCACATAAATGGGCATTATGTAAAGATTATGTAAAGGGAAATGAAAGGCTTTTTTATCCCACATGGAATACAAATCATAGTTTATCCTAGTTTATTTACTAGAAGGTGTTATTTGTTGTATAAACTATAACACAAGTGGATGATCACAAGTGGGCCGAAGGAAGATTGTGGTAATCTTCAAAGGAGATTGTGGTAACAAAGGTGGTGTTGAAGAAGAGTGTGGTGCCTTCGTAATTAATAAAATTCTTTTTCCCGAAATCCTCGGCCTGGGCTTGGGCTTGGGCTTGGGGAACCTCTTTAAATCGACGTGGGTTTACGGCCGCACCCTATTTTGTTTGGGTTAATGCCCACTACTTTTTTATCTCCCGCGCAGTGTTGGTTGTCTATAAAATCATTGTTATGCATTGCAGATTTTAAAGTTTGTGGAAAATTCATAAAGATTTCATACACCTCCAAAAGCTATTTTCTACATTCTCGCACTAAGTCCAAAGAACCGAATCTTCAAAGACATTTCTAGTTGAAGGTGCTTCTCGTGTTAGTGGTGCTACTACGAATAAGACGTAATCCATTTCATCTTTGGAAGCAATATCGTCAAACCGTGAGCACTAGCCGGGACGTAATTGCTTTGCGGAAAGAGATTCCTCTCGACTTTAGCTTCCGAAAGTTCTTTTGAAGAAGTTGTAATAGATAGTATTTTTTTGTAATCTTTGTTTCGTAATTTGCCATTTTGAAGGCATCCCGATTCTCAGAACATTGTATTCTACAATCGCAGCAATTACCCGAACTTCACGATGGCAAGCACAAGCAAGCGTAACCTCGATCATCCCTCCCGCTCAAGCCGAGAAACCCGAAAAATTCATGGGTTTCGACTTCAAGAGGCGGCAAAAAATGTTGTTCTACCCGACTACCCTAAGCCCGGCGAAGTATTCGACCGAGGACGCTCCTATTGTTTCGAGAACGAAACGAATCTTTGAAAAAACGCGCTGCGTTTGATGCATGGGGCCAGGGTGATTTCCTGTGCCGTAACTATGTCCTAAACGGATTTAGTGATGCACTTTACAGTGTGTATTGTGCTGTGAAATCCTCTAAAGAATTGTGGGATTCTTTGTAGAAGAAGTACAAAACCGAGGATGCCGCACAAAGAAATTTGTTGTCGGTAAGTTCTTGGATTTTGTGATGGTTGATTCTAAAACCGTGATGGAACAAGTTCGAAGTTCCATTGATCCTACATGAAATCTCTGCCGAGGGAATGGCTTTGCCGGAAGCATTCCAAGTGGCCGCCTTGATTGAGAAATTGCCCCCAAGTTGGAGGGATTTCAAGAATTATCTCAAACATAAGCGAAAGGAGATGGGACTAGAGGATCTGATTGTCAAACTCAGAATTGAGGAAGACAATAGGAGGATTGACTCTAAGTCCAAGCTTATCCCTATGGAGTCAAAAGCCAACTTGATGGAGCACGACTCGTCAAGTAACTTGAAGAAAAGGCCTAATGATAAAGACAAGAAACCGGCAGCTGGAAAATTCCAGAGAGCTTGCTACAACTGTGGCAAACCGAACCATATGGCAAAGAACTGCCGACAACCAAAGAAAAAGAAAACAAAACCGCAGTCCAATGCTAATGTGGTTGAAGAAAGGGAGCTGACAGATGTTGACATGTCGGCGGTGGTGTTTGAAGCCAATTTGGTGGATAACCCGAAAGAATGGTTTGTGGATACTGGTGCCACTTGCCATGTCTGTTCTGATAAGGATGCATTCTTTTCTTACATCCCATCGACCGGAAGGAAGCTCCATATGGGGAATCACGCCTCTTTTGATGTTGCTGGCGTTGGAACGGTGGTGCTAAAGCTTATTTCGGGAAAGGAGTTAAAGCTGAAGGATGTGCTGCATGTCCCGGACATCCGCAAAAATCTGGTTTCGGGTTGTTTCTTTGGTCAACCATGGGTTTAGACTAGTTTTGAGTCTGGAAAGTTTGTACTTAGCAAATTTGGACAGTTCCTTGGTAGGGGTTATCTAGACAAAGGACTGTTCAAAATGAATGTAATGATTGTACGCCGTTTTGGCGAGAATATGAATAAGAATGAATCTTCTTTCGTTTATATTCTTCGAGTGCTCTAATTTATGGCATATTAGATTAGGACATGTAAATCAATGCTATAAAAAGATTGGTAAATTTAGAATTGATTAATTTACTCAAGTAAACTCACAAAGAAAATGTGAAGTTTGTGTTGAAGCTAAAATGGCTAAATTACCGTTTTATTCGGTTGAAAGGAGCACTTCACCTTTAGAGTTGATACACACCGATGTGTGTGATCTAAAATTTGTGCAAACTAAAGGCGGTAAAAAATATTTCATCACATTTATTGATGATTGCACAAGGTTTTGCTACTTATACTTGTTAAGAAGCAAATATGAAGCATTAGAGGCTTTTAAGAATTATAAAAATGAAGTTGAAAATCAACTTGGCAAAACCGGATTAAAATAATTCGGAGTGATAGAGGTGGCGAATATGTTGCACCATTTGAAGAACTATGTACCCAAATCGGGCATAATTCATCAAACAACAACACCATATTCACTACGCTTCTAATGATGTTCTTTGAACGCAAAAACCGGACTCTAAAAGAGATGATGAATGCCATGTTGATAAGTTCGATTACCCTGCAATATGTGGGGGAGTTGTTTTAATGACCAACTACATATTGAATAAAATACCACTTAAAGGGAAAGATAAGACACCTTACGAATTGTGGAAAAATCGTAAGTCTTTTTATAAATACCTTAAAGTGTGGGGGTGTTTGGCTAAGGTAGCAATACCTGAATCAAAACAAGTTAAAATTGGACCAAAGACAGTTGATTGTGTCTTTGTGGGATATGCATACCAAAGTAGTGCATATAGGTTTATGATACATAAGTCAGAAAATCCGGAAATGACTGAAGGTACCATAATCGAATCAAGGAATACTGTATTCTTTGAGGATGTCTACCCTTGTAGAGAAAAGTTAGAAGTGAGTACTAATAAAAGAACTCACGAAACTGCAAGTGGTTCAATACCAATTAGTGAAGAACCGAGACGTAGTAAGAGGTCTAAGACGACTAAGTATTTTGGGCCAGATTACATAACATTTATGTTAGATGGTGAGCCAAACTCGATTAAAGAGGCTCTAAGTAGTCCAGATGCTCCGCTCTGGCAAGAAGCTATCAATAGTGAAATTGAGTCTATTCTGCAAAACCATACTTGGGAGTTGGTTGATCTCCCTGCTGGTCATAAACCTTTAGGATGTAAATGGATCCTAAAGAAGAAGTATAAAGCAGATGGAACTATTGATAAGTATAAAGAACGACTTGTAGCCAAAGGCTTTAAACAAAAAGAAGGATATGACTTCTTTGATACCTATTCTCCAGTAACGAGGATTGCGTCTATTCGGGTGCTTCTCGCGATTGCTACCTTGCACAATCTAGAGATTCATCAGATGGATGTCAAGACGGCGTTTCTGAATAGAGAGATAGATGCTGAAATCTACATGGAACAACCTGAAGGGTTTGTTGCACCCGGTCATGAAAAGAAGGTGTGCAAGTTAATAAGATCCTTGTACGAACTGAAACAAGCTCCAAAACAATGGCATCTTAAGTTTGACAATACGATATTGTCAAATGGATTTAAAATCAACGAGTGTGATAAATGCGTATATGTCAAAGGGACATCATAAGCATTTGTCATAGTTTGTCTATACGTAAACGATTTGTTAATCATGAGCACTAGTCATGATACTATCATGGAGACTAAAAGAATGTTAAAGAGGAACTTTGACATGAAGGATATGGGGACTGTTGATGTAATCCTTGGGATAAAAATCGTGAGAACTCTTAATGGAATTATCTTGTCACAATCCCACTATGTGGAGAAAGTGCTCAAGAAATTCAATGCTTTTGATAGTTCACCGTCAAAACGCCCATTGATTTAAGTATAAACTGGTTGCTAATAAAGTAGAACCAGTGGCCCGGATGGAATACTCACGTATAATAGGCAAAATCGATGTACATCACAAATTGTACACGCCCGACTCGGCCTACCTTGTAAATATGTTGAGTAGGTTCACGAGCAATCCAAGCCATGAGCATTGGAAAGCATTAACCAGGGTGTTAAAATACTTGAAGTATACCTTGGATTATGGGCTATACTACTTAAGATATCCAAATGCATTTACTTGAAGGATATAGTGATGCTAGTTGGATTTGATTCAAAGATTCTTATTCAACTAGTGGATACATATTCACCATTGGAGGTGGTGCGGTATCGTGGAAGTACACGAAGCAAACATGTATAGCTCGGTCCACCATGGAATCTGAGTTTATAGTTTTGGATAAAGCTGGTGAAGAAGCAGAGTGGCTTCAAAACTTTCTGGAAGATATTCCATGTTGGAGGAAGCCGCGTGCCTTCGCGTGATGATTCACGCGTGATAGCCAAGCGGCTATAGGAAGGGCACAGAGCAATATGTATAACGGTAAGTCTAGACATATTCGTCGGAGACACAATACCGTTAGACAATTGATCTCAAATGGTGTGATGTCAATTGACTACGTAAAGTCAAAAGACAATTTGGCAGATCCTTTGACAAAAGGACTGAATCGAGATCAATTGGGTAAATTGCTAGAGGGAATGGGCTTGAAATCCACAAAGTAAAAATAATTATCATAGTGGTAACCCAACCATGATGACTGGAGATCCCAAGAACTTGGTTCAATGGGAAAACTAAACTATGAAGGTTATGTTGTAACACTTGGAGACAATGTTATAACCCATCCCTAGAAAGCAAAACCAAGTGTTGAAAAACCTGCAAAGTTGTGGTGAGGCTAAGTCATTAGACTTTTAATGATTCCTACACCTCGTTGAGGTTGAGTATGGCAGGATACTCGGATAGGAGATCACCTATATAAGTGAGAAGTGCGGGCCGCTTCAAAGTAACACTTATGAATCCAAAGTGGTGTCCATGGCCGAAACGGACACAAAACGTGAGAACAGAAGGTGTTGAGACCTTATTGTGTTAATAATGTTGACTCGGTATACACCGTGGAGGAATAGTTCAAGGCATTGCGTCCACTAAGCCGCCAGTGTACCCGATGGTATTGACTATGGAAGGTTCAAAGCCATAAGCTACCTTTCCGAATGCAATATTGTCTCTTGAGGACTGGTTTGCGTGTTTGCATTCATGCATGCATTAATTTCCACTCATGTGGGGGATTGTTGGAAATTTGAGTTTGAGAAAATGGGCGTCGTCCCGATTTTGACCAAATTTTCGGTGTCTAAGAATTTAATTTTGGAGGAATTAAATTATATATTATTAATCTACGTTCTGAGTAGATGTTCGTAGTATTTTTTATTTCTCAAAACCGAATTTCGGTGAGTGAGAAATTAATACACGAAAGTAGCCACATAAATGGGCATTATGTAAAGATTATGTAAAGGGAAATGAAAGACTCTTGCCTTATCCCACATGGAATACAAATCATAGTTTATCCTAGTTTATTTACTAGAAGGTGTTATTTGTTGTATAAACTATAACACAAGTGGATGATCACAAGTGGGCCACACGCGCGCGCGCCAGCCCGGCCCGGCCTCGGCCTGGGCCTGGGATTGGGACTGGGCTTGGGCCGGGGCGGCCCAACCCTATTTAGCCCGGGTCCAGGTCCACTAAAGTTTTGCCACTCAAAAATGGGTTTGGCCCAGATTCGAGTGACTGTTGGACTATTGAAGCCCAATGAATCTGGGCATTGTAGGTGTCCAGATTCGTGTGACTGTTGGAGTTAGTAACTCCTACAGTAGTGATCATCTGAAAAGAGCCCACTACTTGTCTGTTATGGAGTAGTGGGGTGTAACATCTGGGATGTTACAATTGGATTATTGCCCACTACTTTTTTATCTCCTGCAGGTGTTGGTTGTCTATAAAATCATTGTTGTGCATTGCAGATTTTACACGAGTAAAATTCATAAAGCATTTCATACACCTCCAAAAGCTATTTTCTACATTCTCGCACTAAGTCTAGCAAAGAACTAGTCAAAGACATTTCTAGTTCGAAGGTGCTTCGTGTTAGTGGTGCTACTACACGTAAGACGTAAGTCGTTTCATCTTTGGAAGCAATACGTCAAACCGTGAGCACTAGCCGGGACGTAATTGCTTTGCGGAAAGAGATTCATCTCGACTCGGCTTCTGAAAGTTCTTTTGAAGAAGTTGTAATAGATAGTATTTTTTTTGTAATCTTTGTTTCTGTAATTTGCTATTTTGAAGGCATCCCGATTCTGTAACATTGTATTCTACACTGTCTGTTTTGTTGTATGGACGTTGAAACATTGAGATCAGTTGAAAATTTTGGAAAATGCATTTACCTTATCCTATCGAGGCTGATAAAATTTATGAAGTATTATTAAGATGTCAGATTGTGTGTGACCAAAGTTTATATGAAAATAGTATGTGGAAATTTAGACAAAATTTTCTAAAACTAAAGGTGCCAATTTTGTTGATATCACTTCATAGCTTGATTTATGTTGATATTTCTTTTGATGTTGCAACAATTGGAGTACATAAAAATAATATTTCAGTAAATATATATAGTAATTTCTGACATTATATGTACGTCTTGAAGACGACATCAAAGGGGTTCTCAAACGCTTTTAGATGAAAGTGCTATTGAAAAATTCGCAGATAATTTAGACTACACTAGGAAAGCGCTATTAGAATAAATCATATAATAGCGTTTTATAAACGAAGTGTTATATGAAGAAAATTAAAAATAGCGCTTATTTAAATAAGTGCTATATATGTTTTTGGAATAAGACAACAAGCGTTATCTAAAGCGTCATTTCTCGATCGAGTCTATTTTATTAAGATAACACTAATTATAGAAACTCATATAACGCTTTGTACAAGAAGCAATTATCTTAAAGTGTGTTAACTGTGAAAAATAATTTTCATCAAACACATCTATTCTCTCGGGCTTATTTGCTTTCTTCACAGATCCTCTCTCAATAACTGAATTTATCGATCTGAACACTACGGTTTTTTTTCAATTCTCTTTTTCCTTATTCCCTCACTCCCAATTCCGTCTTCATAGCAAAACCCCAAACCCCTCCACCACCGTCTCGGCCGACAACAACAAATATAGCATTTTGGATGCCCATCCAGAATACGCTCAATGGCATAGATCAGGTAAATCTACTAAATTGTGAACAGCAGTTTGAAGAAACCCTAGACTTTGGTAAGTCCCTTTCTTCCGCCTACTGGACTGCAAAAAAGACGTCTTATATGTGCAATACTTCATCACGAAACTGTTTTTTTAAGTGTATTTGCAGGCGTAAGGTGGGCCTGATAAGGATGATTTGGATGTTAAGAAAGTTGCCATGAAAAACCATCTTATGGGTCTGCTGCTGGAAGAGTATGAAAACAATGGAAAAGATGAAGGAGGGGGTTAAACAATAACGATGAGCGAGAAGCAGTTTAGTTACCCAGCAACGGATTTGTTTAGGATTTTAATGGATGAGAATAGGTGGAAGGCATTTACTCATAGCAATGCACGGATAAATAAGGAAGCGGGAGGGGAAGTTTGGTATTTTTGATGGGTCAGTGACTGGGAAAAATGTGGAGCTGCAGGAGGGTAAGTTGATTCTTCAGAAGTGGCTATTTGGGAGCTGGCCTGATGACAATTCGTCCACGGTATAACTTTCATTCAGTGTCATACTTTGCTAATTTTAAAGATATTGCTGTGAATAATACTCATCTTTCACTAATTCAATGTGCCATGATATTTGCTCGAGTAGCTGAAATGCCATTGTAATTTTGTTGACTGTATAACGTGTATGGTACTGTGAATTACTGGTAGTAACATTTAAATTGGGTGTGCTTGTTTTAATTGTCGATGGAACTGCTATTTGGGTTAATCCAAGTTGTCTTCGGGTTATGCTTCCCAGAAATAAGTTGCTGCTCTTGGAAACATTGGTTAAATAATTTTTTGCTTTGTTCAATTCATTTAAATTTTACCAATATGAATATATGCAAGGGATTACAATTTTGATATGCCTTATAGATATTTGTGCCTGTGGGACATCACTAGTTTCTTATGTGTCGCTTGTTTATGCAAGTGGTCATAGATAGGCCAAGAACATGGAGTTGCATTTTGTGAATCTGTCATGATATTTTGTTGATTTTATCTGTTTTTCAAAAAAGTGTCATGTTGTTGTCTCTGTGAAATGTGGTTCAAAATGTGTAACTGCATAAAATCCATAAACCATACAGTTTTGCAGCTTGTTGATCAAAAATATTGTCGATCGTCCAGGTGTCAAACTCACACACATTGTTGTGCCAGAGGAAGACATGTTAGTTTTAGTGGTTGATCTGTTATTTCATCCATTTGTACCTATTATTTTTTTGAGTTTTTTGCTTGCAAATATGGTAATGCAACTGTGGTGGAAAATACTGAGAGAGGAAATCAATGAAAGGTACTCCATACTGGATGGCTCCTGAAGTTATTGTTAAGAGCGGTCATAGCTAGTGTGTAGAACACATGCCTCTGTTCTTCTAGCTGATGAAGTTAGCATTTGTTTACTACTTTACTTCCTGCACATTCATTTAAGTAGTGCATACAACATAACCCATTTATACTAAACTATATTGTTTTCTGTCGCATGAACTTCCTTCTACAACTATTGCATTTTTAAGGATTAAAAACTATTGTAATAGTGTAACCTTATATTATATTGGTGTCATTGTAGCATGATATGCTGTAATTGTCCTAGACAATGTTTTCATAAGTTTATAGCTCCTGGGTGATATGAAGTTGAGTCA
The DNA here is from genome assembly GCA_016081115.2 of Rehmannia glutinosa. Taxonomy (NCBI): domain Eukaryota; kingdom Viridiplantae; phylum Streptophyta; class Magnoliopsida; order Lamiales; family Orobanchaceae; genus Rehmannia; species Rehmannia glutinosa. The sequence continues at coordinate 30,340,482 of CM071928.1, read as the reverse complement.
AACTCTGTAGTTGAAGTTATTGCTGCGAATTCTTGATGCATACCTTTTCCAATATCTCCTTTAGTAGACATTTCATGAAAAAGCTGCATTAATACCAAGAAACTCTATAGTTGAAGTTATTGCTGGGAAGTTGTGCTACTATCTGATGAAGGATATGTAGTATTACTATCCTTTGACCTATCGAATTGTTTTCCTCTGTTTGAATTTGCTTTCTCTTCACATTGTTATTCCCATTCTATAAACATTGTTGGTTGTGGATTTTTTGTATGCCTGCCTAACACCTTACTAAATCAAGATTTCTTCGTCTGTATTCTCTAATTAAATATCTGCAGCTCTAATTAAATATCTGCAGACAACTAAACTCATCCACAAACAAGAGCATCTTTCCACTGAAACAAAATACTTTTTGTTAAAATGTTTACAAAAGTATATGGCTTATACGGTCATTTTCTTTTACATATTTATCCTTTAAATACTTATATTGGTCTTTTGGGATCTTTTATTTGTGTCTTCCCTCTTACTCGACTCTTTATGATTTTATTATCTTCGGGCAATCTATTTATTTCCTTTCTTTATCCACAGAAGGATGACAAGATTCAGCCAGTTCCCTGATCAAGAATTGATTAAAAACTTTGTTGTGGTTGACTACGGGTAAAGATTTAGTTGTACCTGCAAAAAGAGTTTCAACTCAATCAAGGCTGGTGAGTTAGTCAATTACGTGTCTTGACTTATGCTCCAGTTACTATAATATTTTAGAATACCAAAAATTATTCATGAGATCACGATTTGTTTAGCCTTTATGACTCTTATTCTTGGTAGTCATGACTAGTTTGAACGTATCCATGTTCTTGTGTTATATTTATTCTCTGTGTAGCTTGTAAGTCAATAATGTTTATTATTCTTGCTGTACAAAACTTTACTAAATCTTACTAATTGTAATGATGAAGTTCTTTGACTAAATGCTTGGAACTATTATAGACGCAAACATATATGTTCCATGAGGAGAAAACTTAACCAGATTGTTACTGATTGGTGCATTCAGTAAGTAAGCATGCACACTTGGAGAATTCTACAAAAGATAAATAAATAATTAGTTTGGGTAGAATTCTTGCTTTCCTTCTGGAAGATGAAAATTTATAATTGAGTGTTCTAATTACTTCTACTTTCGCATTTCATACCTCATTTTATATAAGTGAAAATACTGGCAACTGGTGTTCTCATTAAACCGATATTTGCTAGCCTAGAATTCATGCATGCTTGTGTTTTTTATCCTTTTTTTTTATCTGTATGAAATTAGTTTTATGTATCTCGATACCTTTATTCACCAATTTCTTGTGACGTGTGTTTTCATAAGCACAATCCAACAACAATCTGAAAAGACCCAGACACCAAATAGTAAGCTTTGCATGTTTTCCTATCTCTGCAATTTTTTTCTGTCTTTTATTATATATGTTGTTTAGGCTGAATTTCAGGCTAACGGTTTTATTTTGTTCTCTGGTATATTTATTGCCATAGATGTCCGCATAATTCTCTTTTCATCTGAGTTCCTTTAATGCCATTTGTTTTGTTTCTATTCTTTTGTGTTTACTTGTGCTCCTTCAATTCTATGCTTGTGTTTGAACTTAGATTTTGAGTCTACCGTGAATTTGTTAATGACATGTTTCAATAGTATTCTAATTATTGGTTTCATAGTTGGTTTTAATTAGTATGTAAGATCAGTTATAATTTGTGTTGTTTGGATCTGATGACAATGTAGTGATCCATTTGGAAATAATTTTAATGTTGTCACCAATGTGTTGCTATATTTAATTGTGACCGGATGATATTTGTCATATTAAGTTGGTTATTTCTTAACTATTGGATATCTAATCTATTACACAAATGGTAATATTAACATTGAAGACAATCATTTTATAACCCAATGTTATAAATGGTAAAGCCGTGGTATAATGCGTACAAAGGCATCAGTCAAAAAATGATGTCTATTGAAAAAGAATTTTGTTTAACTACTGTTGTGAAAGGTCAACAACATCGGTTAATAATTGATTTCTTTCATACTAAAGACATCGTTTTATATCCATCCGAAACTGATGTCAAATATGCTGACATTTAACATCACTTATTACTACATCGGTCGATTTTTCGATAGACATTGGTTATGAGCGTTTTTCTTGTACTGGCTATCTAATGAATACAAATATGGGATAACGCTTCCTCAAAAAAGCGCTATCAAATATGCATCTCAGATAATGCTTTATAAGCGCTATCTACAGGATAGGGCTTCAGATAACGGTGGTTCCGATAGCACTTTAGAGCGTTATCTCAAGGGGAAAAAAAGCGTTATCTGAGCGCTTTTTTGGCGTAGTCCATCTAGCATAAAAATATAGTGCATTTCTTACTTGCAATATAAATATATAATCAAAATTTTCAAAGCTTTATGTGTTTGATATATGTCAACGTCACATATAGCGTATAGTTTTGCTCATAACATTCAATTTTATATATTTCTAAGTCAACCAGAGTCAAGTATAACAATGATATTGAGTTAATCTTGTTTCTAACGTCTATGAAATTATATGAAATTATTGGAGTAAAATATTTTTTTCTAAAAGAGCCATTATTTTAATTTTTAGAGGCGAGTACTAGGCTTCCAGATATAATGGGGCTTGAGTTTGCTCTTAGAGCTCCCAAACCCCACTCCATCCTTTATAGCTATGAGTTTGCTTTCTATCGGATTTGGAGACTAGCTACCTTTGGTTCTATTGGGTTGTGCGCAGTGTACCACACGTTGACCTTATATGTATGTATTTTCAAGTATTTCGATACATATATATTGTTTTTAAAAGAAAATCAACACAAATATTATACACAAATTATTTTAGTATGCTTTGTAAGATTTATGATGTCACTTACTAAGAATCTATATATATATATAAAAACAAACCCCTTTCTAATTCTGTTTTCCCGCCTAAAAACCAATTTCTAAAAAAAATTTCATTGTTTTTTTATAAAAGTTGACCAATTTGTCTTATTTTCGGTATATTATCATCCTTTTTTTTTGATTTGTTAAGTTTGACCTTTTAAATAATTGTTTGTACCAATTTCTGAGATTGACAACAATAACGATTGTTAAATTTGGTATGTAAAAGATTCGCTGATCCAAAAATTGGTAATTGAAAGTTGATTTCTAATATAAAAACCATCCGATACGTTTATTTTTTGCAGTTTTTATTTCGAAAAAAAGAACAGATTTATAGTCAGATTTTTTAATTCTAGAAAGTATCAAACACTTTTTGAATATGGAAAGAAATCGTTGAATATGGACTTTTTTCAGCCTAAAGAATTTAAATAGAAATCAATTTATAGTAAAAAATTTGAGGCCAATTTAACAGTGTTCTATTTTTGCATAAAATTGTTTAATTTGGTAATATAAACGATGAGAATATCAGTAGATGTACGAAATCCTACAACTCGGAATTTATGAATTGCATTCATAACTATCTATGGTAAAAAATTGTGCAAGTAAAAACAGTAATAAAAATCTAACCACAAATATTTTTCTCCATTTTCCTTACAACAACACTCCATCAACAGTATAAATACCGCACCATAGCAGTCCAAAAAATTACAGAATTCAAAAACTCTCTGCAAACCCTTTTTTCATTCAGCAAATAATCGAACATCAGAAATCGACATGGCACCATTCGTTACTCTTATTTGCGACCTCAACAATACCCAACAATTGTGGGTTGTCAAACTGAGACTCATTCGACTTTACGAGAAGCCCTCTTTCACGGATAAAAATGTCATTGGTACACTAGAATGTGTTTTCCATGACAGTGTGGTAAGTAATTTTGAATTCCTTATTGTCTTTTTATTTTCAGTTTTAAGTACACATAAATTTTTGATTAAAATTTATTTTAATAAAATCTATTACAGGGTGACCGCATTCATGCCACCATAAGGAAATTCTAGATTGCTAATTTCAAAAAGCTGTTCAAAGAGGGACATGTCTATGTTATAAAGGATTTTCTGATAACAAAGCAAACGGACAAGTATAGAACAACGTCCACAAAAAATAAGATATTGTTTTATGTCAAAACTCATGTATTTGAGATGTTTGAGCAGTCTTTTCCAAGATTTATGTTTGATTTCCAGAATTTTGGTGATTTAGCTAATCCGGATAAGGTGGACGATACAATGTTGCTAGGTATATTTATTTATTTATTTTGCTTTATTTACTTTAAATTTTGTTGAAATATATATGAATTTTTTTGTTACTTTTTTTTCAGATGTGATGGGGAGAGTTGTTTCAATGCACAGTGCACAAAATAAGGACATTGATGGGTGGGTTACAAGATTCATCGAGATAACCCTAGAAGATTTAGAGTAATTTTCTTATTATTCTGACACTTCATTTTAATGTAAACTAACCCTTACATTTCTATAGGAATAGGCGTATTTCGTGTACACTTTGGGAAGATTACGTAGAACAAATTCTTCCTCATTTGGAGAACAACATATCCGACCCTGTTGTTGTGATTCTACAAATGGGGCGTGCCAAAGTTTTTAAAGGTATCTCATTATTGAAATAATAATATATTCAACAAATATTTCTGTTGTCCATCATAATTAAATTAATTAATTCTTGATTAATTTTGAAACAGAACAAGTGAAGGTGTCTAACAACTATTATGTTACAAAGCTGATTGTTAATGAAGCCTGTTGACGTGCGTTTTGGTCAACAAGCAAAAATATGTAAAAGGTTTGACACGTAGAAATGTAAACGTGCGTAACATGTGTTTATTTCTGGCTAATTCTGCCTTTTTTGCATAATGCCGAGCCGGATTATTGGGGTCGGTCTTTCTTACAGTTGTCTTTCCTTTTTCTTTTTTTTTTTCTCCCCTTTCAATCTCTCTCTATCAGCCTTTTTATACCCCTTGAGTTAGTGGGTTTACAATAGTCATCTTTGCACTAACTATTCATTAATTAATAAAATAACTAAAGAAAGACACATGTCCCTCTCTAACTGCGCCTGTCAGTCAAAACTTGCCACTTGTCGGCTTCTCTTTATAATTCTCTGACATGTGGCAGTTTCTGATACCAATAAAGTGTTAAGCATGGACATGTGATTATTTTTATGAGTTTGTCGCGCATGCGTTTCCCGTCGAAATTTGGGCTCGGGGCTCGGCGGCCGTGCTGCGGTTGGGCTCGGTAGTGGGCGAGCCTAATCCATGACGTGTCGCCGAGCACCATTGCTGACGTCACCCGCAGATCGCCTACTCGGATGTGTGTTGGACTGATGATGTGGATTAATTTCCTCCAGCTCGGCTCGGGTGTCATCAAAGGCCCCCAAGTTTGACTCCGAGAGAAGAATTTCTGAAGTCGGAGTTAAACTTCAATGCTAATGATGAACATTTAATGGGGAAACGGATTTCTCAAAGGTTTTGTTCTTTCCTGGCATCTGTCGCGTAGTGATTAATGCCTGAAACGGCGATTAATGGGTTGCCATAATGACGATACACGCGTGGCATCTTGTGGTTGGACCAATCTTGCGCAGAACCGAAAAGGTACGTCGATTCACACGGGCGTGGGGACGCGACGTTTTCTGACATGTTTGACGGCTTTTGAGTTTTTAAAAGGTGCGTCTTTTCGAATAAACGTCTCGTTTATCGAGGAACCCCATCTATAAATACCTTTGTTTCCCTCCATTATTCACTTTCGCAACCATTAACCTTTGAGCTAAAGTAACTAAAATCGAGCGTAAATTTGGTCGGCTTCCCAAGTTCAAAGACTTGAACTTAGGTATTTTTTCGAAATACTCTCCTTGTAAGTCAAGCGGCTACGATAATCTAGAGGGGGTGAATAGATTATCTCCATCTTTTCGATTTCGCCTCTTTTAACAATCGAATGCTCAAACAAAATAATAAAGGTGCGGAATGTAAACAACACACGCCGATTTAAAGAGGTTCAACCCACCTAGGGCCTAATCCTCTACCACCCCAAAGATATCCGGATGGATTTCAAAGAAAAAGAATTTTATTAATTACCAAAATTAATACAAATTCAACTTACAACACCTTGAAGAGCACCACACTCTTCTTCAACACCACCTTTCGAGATTACCACAATCTCCTTTGAAGATTACCACAATCTTCCTTCAACGGCACCTTGTGAAGATTACCACAATCTTCAACCTTGAAGAATACCAAATTCTTCAACACCTCAATAAGAAGATTACCACAATCTTCTTCACCTATCACCTAGATCATCCAAGTATGTTCTTACCACAAGAACACTCACAAGGATATCTTGTGTTTGAATGATAACCAAAAATCAAGATTACAACTCAATAATGAATAATACAATTTGAGTGCGAAGTGTAATCAAGAAAAGCCTAGACCTCAAAGATGTGAAAGTGATAAGCTAGACAATTTTACAACAAGAATAATAACAATGAAAGACCAAGTGTTTGCTTGAATTGTATCTTGTTGTGTTGTATCTCAATACTTGTATAGGTTGCTCCAAAACTTCCTCTATTTATAGGAGATGATTGATCAAGCATAGGCTCCTCTTGGGGATTGAAAATCTAAGAAAAATACAATTAAAATCAAGAATATAGTTAGAAATCAATCCCACAATTTAAGGAAATGTGTCTTTGTCAAACGGTCATAATTTTTCTTTCATCGATACACGTGCACGGTCGCATTTAAATAAGAGAAAATGAGAACACTTGAAAATTACAACAGGCGACCGATCGACGAGCTTCGACCGCCGACTGTCTCAACCGGTCCCCCTAAACAAAAAACGGGGGTTAAGTTCTGTTTCAACATGAAACTTGCAGTGAAGTCGCCGCACTGGCGACGGTCCGACCGATCGGCCGACGCCAGCGGATGCACGGCCGACCGCTTGTTTTTGCTTCCGTCTCATTTTCTGTTTCTAAAAACATCTTCAGTACGGGTTGCCCTATGGGCGGCGACCGGCCGACACGAGACGAAATGTTGTCCAATTTGTGTTAAAATAAAACTCAAGAAATACTCCTCAAAATTTAGTAAAAACATTTTAAACCGATCGAGAGTATTTAGACAACATTTAGGAACTGTTATAGGAGTAAAAACTCATTGATATAAAATCAATAAAAGTGTTGTCCATTATTAACAAAAATAATCTTGAGGAAATACTAGGAAAATATTGAAACCATTTTAAATCATTTAGGAGTATTTGGACAACCTTTAAAAACATTGTTTTGGTGATAAAATAAAATCATCAAAATTAAGATAAAAACATGTATCAAACATCCCTTTACCTATAAATGTCTTCTTTTGAGGATAGTAGGAGTCGTAGTTATAGTGTAGAGGTTGAAATTGAAGATCCTCCCTCTGGAACCTTCGTTTATTTCTCACCAGAGACGGCGATCTCCGTCTCACGCCCGAGCATTATTCAGATATCTTCTCCGGATTCTTCACGAGGTGGAACGTCCTTGGAGCGGACGCATACTATCTTTGACCCGACGCCAGTGACCGTTTTTAGAGAAGGAACGGTGTATCAGCCCGGACTGGTACAAGAGAGTTCCGGCGAAGAATCGCCAAGTGTTGATTTTAGACAAGATCAAATTTTAAGAAGAAAATATGAACCCATCGGAGCGGAGCATGATAACGTGGAGCGGGTAGATGAACCATCCGGTGATTCGAGGCCGAGGAGAGGCCACTAGGGCCCATAGGCCACCGTAATGGTGACGGCCGGCAGGAGGAGGCCCTCGTCTTCGTGTCGAGCCTCGGTGGACGCCGAGCGACATAAATGATATCCCGAGCATGTTGATGATTCGGGAGGTGGATGAGTTCATGAGGTACCATATTCCAAGTGGTATCTATTTTTGGGTACCGGACGACACGGAAGTTCCCCAATACCCACCGTGAGGGTTGCATGGCTGTATTTGCTGCTAGCCTTCTATACGGTTTGAGATTTCCACCGCCGGATTTCTTACGCGGTGGTTTTGCAAGTGGGGCATGCATCCGACCCGGTGCACCCTATCTCTTGGGGCGGGATCATCGGCCTCCGGTGATGTTTCACTGGAAAATATCTCGCCCCAAATTTCGGAGATGAACGAGCTCTTTGTATGGCGAGCGACTCCATCATCTCGGGGCCGAGCCCAGGGTGGTAGGACAGAATGGGGTATCCGGACGGCAGTGGAAGGTCTCCCTTCTTCTCTGAAGGAGTGGAAGGATAAATGGCTCTGGGTGAGCGGCGAGTGGCAAGCTCGCGTGGGAGATGGAGAAAGGGAGACCGTTCTTCATCCCCCATCAAATTTTGTTTTTTCGATTCTGATAAGTCTTATCTTTTTCCCTTTCTCTCGCTTTTTTTTGTTTATTGTTTCCTTTTCGTAATTGTCTTCTCTTTTCACCTTTATAGGGAACCGGGCATCAAAGGGGCCTCTGTCGGCCACCTTTATTCGAAGGCTGGAAAACATCCAGGCCCGGGGAATCATGGACTGTGTAGGTCCCAAGGGGTGTAGTGTAAGGTTTAGAAGGGGGGGTTGAATAAACCTTACCAAATTTTCGATTTAGTCCTTTTAAATCTACATAGTTGATTCTACACTTTTGTGTCCTTGATGGACGATCGAATTAGTCACTCAAGAGAGTTAATCTCTCAATGATCAAATTTGAGCCGTTGATGGAGTAACTCATTTGTTGGCTATAATTTGACTCAATTGTGGTTTTATTTTCATTGGAAGACTTAACACCCTTAAGTTTGATTAAGCAAGATTTTAGAGCTTGATTTAGTACTTATAAATTATCAAATGGATAGCAAATTTATCAAACAGATATAAGCGATTAAAAGTGCAGAATTTAAATTGAAATGTAAATGACACAAGAAAGTTTTTATAGAGGTTCAAGATGGGGTAATTCTTCTACTCCTCTCTTCTCCAACTCCCCGGAGGAATCCACTAAGTAATGATCGGTTTACAAAGTGGTACAGTACCCAGATACAAGTCTTGATCACAACAAGCCGACTTGATCCTTAGGGACTCGATCCTGAGACGCCTTGATCACTCGGTGGCTTCTCGTACGACTCGGCTTCTTCTTCAGGCATTTGCGCTTTGTTACTACATCTCACTTGCTCAAGCTCTTTGGATTTGATCACGAAGCCCTCCAAAAGCTTAAGACTTGGTTCAACCTTGAACCTTTCTACAATCCTTCCCGGAATGTAGACCCCTTGTTTTCAAAAGTTTCCTCTTCAACCGATAGAAGTTCTCTTTCCTTCGGGTGAGTGTTGGATTGATGTACTTCGTAATGTAAGCTTGAGGATTGAGAATGTTTCAGTTTTTACGATGTGCTTGTATATCTCGCGTGTGTGTCTTCATTTTTCTCAAACAAACTCCTCGGCCTTTTATAGTGAACTTTCAAAAATTTGCCCGTTGAAGAGATAGGCTTATTTTTGAAAGTCACTTTGCGTCGTTGGCTTGCGTTCTTGGAATTGCCGTTTCCTCGTATGAATTGTTCTTTCACCTTTTCGAGTTCGACACGGTGTAGTGCTTCCCATTGGTTCATTCCTTTTGCACGCTTCTCGGGACTGAGCACTCCAAGAAAGGTGGTATGGAGATATTACTTGTTTAAGTAAATCTCTTGATTTTTGTGCAACGGTTCTTTTACGATTATCTTGACTTGACCGCATTTCCTTGCTTTCCCAGGTGACTTAGAGTCAACTTCCAATCATTGGATGACTCTTTGTCACTTCAACTTGAGACTTGGCTTTTCTTGCCGACTTGATCGATGCTCCACTCACCGCATCTCACCGCTTCTTCAAGAGAGTTCCGTCTACTCTTCTTTGCCATACTCAATTGTCTCGCAGCAGAGTCTTCCTTCCGATCTTGATTTGTCTTCTTGCATGTTAGGGCGTAGGCCGACTTAACTCGGCTTGGCCACTCTAATTGTTACAATATATTTTCAAAGAAGAATTGGGGTGCCAACTTTCTATTCTAAGTTTTACATGGCATTCATCAAAATCTAAACAATAAAATTCCTAACAATTTCCCCCTTTTTGATGATGCCAAAACTTAAACCATACAAAGATGCAGATAACAAAGATACATACAGATAGTGTATTGACATAGAATGCGCAGAATCAATCTTTTTATTGATCATATCATTCTTGTACTTAACACAATTTACAAGGTGTATCGAGTATATAATTGTCTTAAAAAATTTAGCTTTATTACGTGAAGACTTACATTGTATGTATTTACATAATAAAATACACGAAGGGTTGGACAAAGAACACTTCATCTCCTTCATTGTCTCCTTCTTTCATCTTGATCAAGATCTTCTTTCTTCTTCTTCTCTTCTTCTCGTCGTCACCGCTTTCTTTTTCTTCTCATATGCTTTCTGGCATCTTCATCTCTTCTTATTCTTTCCTGTCTCTCCCGCCATAGCCGAGTTTGTCTCTTGTTTTCTTCTTCTATTCTCTTTGCATACTCGGCGTTAGTTTTAGCCACTTTTAAATTTGCCACTTGGTCAAACCCACCAAAGAGATCCCTCCTTTCTTTCCCGGATCTACGTATTCAATATTCTTGGGCGAGGCCTAGGTCCAAGCTTCTTCCTCCACTACATCGCTTCTTCCTCTACCTCTTGGCGATATCAGATCTTGGGGTCTTCTTCTTTCCATTGAGTGACCGGCGGAGTGACCAGCAGAGTGATCCGGGAAGTCCGCCGCTGTCGCCTTCTTCACATAACGCGAGACCCTTTTCCCCAAGACAAGTCCCAAGCTTGAGCCATGGACATATTTGCAAAATATCCTTGATTCGAGCATTTTGAATTCGTCAATCGACGCTCTGTCCGACATCGAAATGGCATACGTGTCTCTGTCAACCGGAATGCCTCCATGTTCTTTCAAGATGTTCATCACCCTGGCATCCATTCTTCCTTCCACTTCCTTCATCCCCTCGCTTCAATTGCTTTTCTCTTCTCAAACCATAGATACAACAGAGTGTTGGAGTGGCGAGTCACGGGGAGTTTGTCGCTTATAATGTCACCGTGACAGACCTCGTTGAGGAGTTTGTGCAATCATCAAGGTCATATCTTTTGATCCTTCCCCCTCAGATTTTCCTTTCTTTTGTTTCAAAATTTCCTCACGGTGATTTTCCTTCTCACCGCTTCCTCCTTTCTTTTCAAGCCTTCAGATTTTGTCGCTTTAAGGTATTCCTCTTCCCCTTTTTGGCATCATCAAAGGATAGAGGAACCCTGTGGAACATCTTTGGCAAGCATGAAATCGAGCTGCGAATAGTCGAAGTTCGCTTCAAGTCTGGCTGCGTTGTAAGTAGCACGAATTCGGATCGAGTAGCGTTGGACTCTGACTTTGAAATCGCTTCATCTCGGCCATGAGAAGGTGAATTTTCTAGTCATGTGTTCTTCCAAACGTATATCATTTGTATTTTGCTCACGCAGTGAGCCTTGATTTCGGAAGTGTGAGCTTCATGCATATGCTCAATGTGTTCTCTCGCCTTCGCGTTTTTGCATCAAAGCATTTTCGACTCTCCACACAGCCAGCCTTGTTGAACAAAGTTCAAGTATCTCACTGCTCCACACGCATTGATTCTTTGTTGCCACCATTCCCTTATCCCCGACCGTGATGCCTCTCAAGTCACTGTAAGGTTGGCATCTCTGTTGTCAGTCGCATGTCCAAAGAGGCTCGATGCCTCTCCATCCGTTCAACCTCGGCAAAGAGTGCCTTGAACACTTTCGAACTTGGTGATTCTTCATTGCGGTTGATGGCCATACAACGTCAAAATCAAAATCTACTGGAACAATGGTGCTTGAGTGATAAACAGAGCTGGTGCGTGATAGCGTGCTTGTTCGTTTCGACTCTTCGTGGAGTTCCGGTATTTCAGTGAAAAAGGAAAAGACTCTACGAAGGATTCATCACCGCCAATCGGAATCGTTTGATGATGAGTGGTGCGCGGGCGGTTCGTTTGGGAATCGATCCTATCGCAGCTTGAGTAGCTCGCGCATGGTCTCTTGTTGAGCCGGGTCTTGTTGTGAAGTGGACCCGCTTGCCGAGCCTCGTTGTCTTAACACCCGTTGGTCTCGGTGATTTTTCCATTTCAAGAATCGGTCCTCGGCCTTGCGAGCGTCATCGGACGATGATGAGATTTCGGTGGTGGCTCATCATCAAAGTTAAAAGTTTGACGAGTAGTCTTGGGATCGAGACTTACGCGTGCTTGGAACACTTGTGAGTCTTTTGGATTTGTCATGGGGGATGACTCAACCTCTTCTTCTTCGCTTTCCGATCCCGGAAAAGTGACATCGTGGTTGTCCTGGGAATCATGAAGTGCGCCGATCTCCTTCTCGGATGGGTCGATGATAGCAGGAGGGATGTTTTCTACTTGACTTCTTTACTCCCGGGAAGTCTCAACCTCCCGTGGGCCTTCATTACCTCCGGCGGTCTCTCGCTGCGAGGCCTTAGTCCTCCCTTTCGACAAAGTGTCACTGCCTTAGGGTCTTTACAGTGGCATCCATTGGAGTCTCAACCCCATGGATTGCACTTTCATCGCCCAGTGTTAACTCCTGTTCATTCTTCCTCGTGCCTCATCGCATCGCTAGCGTCATTAGCCTTCAGAGAGCGTTGGCACCTCGGCTAAGACAGAGTCTCAATCGCCCGAGCTTCGTTGATGGCAACTTTCTTTTCTTCTTGTGTTTGTAGTTTCTCTACTTTGCCTCCTTGATTCGTTGTGGAGTCATCTGCGCAAAGATCCTCCGACCTTGCCGCAGTGGAGGAGTTTCCCCACCGGCTCACTCACCGGTGAGTGACTTGTAATGGGGTCACTCGTCTCCAAACTCCCCTGTTTGGATAGATTGTTCAGCCGTTGGGGTAGGTGGTAGCACACCTTCAATAGGGGTTGGCTCGATGGGGTCCCCACTAGCCAGTTTCATCGCCATCTCCTTGTGCTTTCTTTCTCGAGTGAGTGGGAAGTGGTAGCAAAGCAACAACATTGGCTATTTTTGAACCACTCCCATTGGATCGATTTCAAGCGTGTTCGGAGGACTCTCCTGGTCCCTCCATTAGTCTTTGCTCGTGAAGGATTCTTGACTCGTCGGCAATGCTTGCGCATTTGCAACTCTTACGGGCAAAGCAACATTCTCGGTTCCTCGTCACCGTCGGAGAAGACATCAAGGAGAGGATGTGTGTGTGTTCGTGGTGCCGGGAGATAGGGCGGATGCTTGCCTTCTCACGTGCTTGGCTTCTTGACTTGCTTTTTTCTCTCCCTGTCCTTGTAGATCTGCGCAGGATGTCCGTGTGCGATTGTCTTCATCCGAGCGGGAGCACAAGAGTTAATCCAAGGAAATTTAGCGATTCCTCTTCTTCTTCTATGAACTCGGCCGTTGGAACTGTTCCTTTGACTTGCTCGCTTCATTTCCTCCACTCACGCAGGCGATTTTGGATGTCCGGGTAAGGTGGAGATAGGATCATTACATCACTATCTCGCTCCGCAGTTCTTTCTTGTGCTTCATTTGTGAGCTACCGTGTGTCTTGGTTGCCTCTCCTGACGCCTTCCAGACTTGGTGTTTCATCAACTACGCCTGGAGACTCTACTTCTCCGATAGTCTCCGGTATTTGTGCTAGCGAGTAACCGACTCACCGTGGTTTCTCCGATTCGGATGTTTGACTATTCTTCTTCGTCTCCTGGTTTGTACCGGGGAATTTCCCAGTTCGAGAGATGTTGTCCTCTCGAGTCTTGTGCGGCGGGCAGTCTTGCCGGGTGTCTTTTTCTCGAGGAGCGGGCCGTCGTGGCTTCTCGTTCTCCTCTTCTTGACGATCGGAGAAGGTATTTGTGAGTCCTTCTCGACCGCGCCGCATGGGCGGGAGACACGGCTTTCTTTGGGCGGGTGACTCTGCGCAGGGGCAGGAGCATGTTTGGTTTTCTTTCTTTGTAGGGGGCGCGATCTTCTTGGATTGCGCAGGGCACTTTCTTCTTGGTTGGAGAGGAAACATTTGTGTCTTGGGTCGGTGATTCCCCTCACCGGTGTCGCTCTCTTGGCGTAAGCTCTCTTCGTGCGCGAGAGAGGTTTGCTCGAACATCCTCTTGTTAACATGGAATGCCTTCCCATGTCTAAGAGGGACTCCTTTCACCTCCAATAGCCGCCAAGCACCAGGCCATATCCTAGGGATCCTCCAAATGAACCATCTTCTTTGAAGGACTTGTTCCCCACGTTCGCAGAGTCTGCTTTGTAGACAAACTCAGCCCGATTTATCTTCTTTTCTTCGATGATTGCGGCCATTACAATCGGCTTTGCCTTGGGACAGTTGGTCAAAGTCCGCCAAATTTGATGTCGATACATTTGGCAACTATGTCCAACAACTTGTGATAATCCTCCTTCAATGATCTCTTGTTTTTGTGTATATTATTTTATCAAGCAAAGTCGGACTTGGCTATTTCTTTCCATGTGTCGCCCAAGTTTACATCAGCTTCTTTGATCT